>BMAW01113846.1:0-55581 GCA_019974015.1 Nephila pilipes
TGAAAGATAGAGATGTTCGACCATCCAGAATTCTTGTATTCGAAAAAAAAAAAAAAATTTAAAGAGGTCCAAAAAATTCTCACCGAAGATATATGTTACTAAAAATGTCCAAGTGAATCTTTGCCTGAGACCAAAATCTTCGAGACTATGAGTACCATGAGTGGGTATTGCGGAACCGTTAGCTGCGTACATCTTGTTTTGTAAAAGAATTTACAAAATGTCTATAGTAACAGCAACTGCGGGACCACTATACTCTAAAATATTGTATTTAAATAACCGATCGAAGATAAATTACTGGGTGTTAGTTCTGCCGCGGTGAAACAGAAGTGTGTATTAATTTTTCAGGACAACTGCACGGTTTTACTCACTTGTTTGCTCGGTTTCTAAAATTTCGATGATACCGACAGAGATAATTTTCTTATTATTTCTGTGACGAAAGGACGTTACAGGCTTCGATAAAGAGGCACTCCTACTCCTTCATATGCGCCGCGTTCTAAATGCTTCTCTAACTATTTCTTTTTTTTTTTTCAGGAACTTTAACTAATATAGAATTAAAATCCCTGCATTTGCTTTCGAAACTTGTAAAAATCAATTACCACCAAATACTTCATAAATTTTACCGCAATTTGCGACAATTATTTGAATAGAGCCGAAGAAATGGAAAAAATTTTCTGCAAGCCAACAGGCATCCATTCTAACGATAAAAATTGCTGGAAGTCATCCTCCATGTGAACAATAGCTAAATTTCGCATTCCATTTAACAAGAAAGAAGTCTTTTATTCCCGAGATGTAAATATTTAAGAAGTAAATACAAACACGATGATCTAGCCCGAACAAAATATTGTATAATCTTATCCTTAAGAGCTTGATACGCTTCAATTTCAGGAGGATTTCTTATAATATCCTTAAATAAGGATAGAAAGTTTCAGCTCAAAGTAGCAATTAGAGCATGGAATTTAATAGACTCGTTAGTAATAAAAGGAATAATAAATTGGAACGCGATTTGGTAAAACCAAAGCTCAGGATGATCTTCCCAATATGGCAGCGCATTGAACTCCACACATGAAACAGATACACGCTGCTTAGTGCCTAGATCAGCGTCTTCGGAATGAAACATGATAATACTTTAAGAATGCAGAATTTGAAGTCCGAAATTAAGCAAGTAGAGTAAAGGTTACTTAGGCATTTAAGAGCCAATTTGGCCATTAAAAGCCTTGCAAGACAAGTGATTCTAGTCATCGAAATGACGAGCATCATATATGTCAAATCATGCCGTCATCATACATCATTTATGTCTAATACCTGTGTGGTACATGTTTAATATTTCATTCAATATTATACAATATTTTCAAACATAAAACGGAGGTTCGGAAACACTTGTATTAGTGGCCATTGAATTCATAAATACGATGAAGCCAGTTTCTTCAAAATTTCTAAGCTATAAGTATATAAATTATAGTTATATAACATAAATTGGGGATTTTCATTGAAAAATGTGTATAAATATGCGTAAATTGAAAAAAAAAATGTATAATAAAATATGAAATCAAACTTTTCAAGACTGAACTGAATTTGAATTTCTATAATAATTTTTTACCTTACATATATATATGTATATATATATATATATATATATATATATGTATGTATGTAGGATTTTCCAGCTAGTTATTAAGCAATTAATTTTGTTTCCCAATTTACTGTAAAACAAGCTCTTCCGATACTCAATAAATGTCGCCAAGAATCAGAGTCATGTGATAAGCTCATGCAGCGCCACCTATCCCAGAACAAAACTGAGTGACACTTCGTTTTCGCTCCTTCTCTCTCTTGCCGCCACTTTTTCCGTTTCTCTTCTCCTTCGCTACCCGCGTCGGAAGTAAACTTCAAACGTCCGAGCGCGTTCCAGCGCCCAGCGCCAATATGGGTTAAATGAGGCAGCCATCTATCTGTCTCGGAAGAACTGTTTACTACCTGTATATATATCATAGTGTAAATACTTTTCACTCTTCATCATCTCTTCTAATAAACAAGTAAAAGCTACTGCAAGCTTCATCCTTGAATATCAACAACTACATTACATAGAATCCGAAATTACCCCCCTAGACAACCAGCCCTTTGCGTAAGAGCAAACCTTCGTAGATTCGGAAGGAACAATCTCCATCACCCCACTATCTACAAAATTTAGGGGGGCTTCGCCCGGGTTTGCTTCAAGATATATGGGCGCACAGGACTGGGATTTCTGCAAAATTTATGGGTTTCGGACCAGGGTTGCGTCAAAATTAATGGGAGATGATTACAAAAAGAAAAGAAAATTAGATGCTCGCCCTGAGATCAACAAAATTTCCCAGATGCTAATGCCGACGTATGCCTTTACAGCAAGAATAGCCAATGACCAGCGATCACAGATCCGCCTCTACAGCAAGAATAGCCAGTGTCCAGCGACGACGTAACTTCTACAACAAGAATAGCCAGTGTCCAGTGACAACGTATGCCTCTACAGCAAGAATAACCAGTGCCCAGTGACAACGTATCTTCTACAGCAAAAATAGCCAGTGTACAGCGATAACGGATCTACTACAAAGAAAATGTGTGCCTCATCCATTTCCACGATTAGTTTTCTACGACGACGAGTGTGTCCCGCCTACAAGTAGAACCTAAGTTTATCTATCATCAAATACTTCTTCGCATCAAGTATTTATTTGTGCTAGTGATAATCTAAATGTGTGTTTAGTTTAAGCTCTTTATAAAGGCCGTCGATTGCTGAAAGAGCGTTGTTTAAAAAAAAAAAATCCAGCGTATATTAATGTGCAAGTTTCACCGCAAGATTCCAGGTACTGTAAAACATATTTATTTTTCGGACAATCATCTAATTCTAATGAAGTGCCGTCATGTAATGTTTTTTTTTAATTATAAAAAGAAATATCTGAATTAAAAGTAAAATAAACGTATTATTTTCTAAGTACATGTTATATATATATTTTTTCAAATTGTCATCTTAAGTTCAAAATCTTGCAGTGTCTTTTTTTTATTGTTGTGTGTGTGTGAATTGATATGCCATGATATCAAATCAGTCAGCGTTCTCACGCCAGAAATGAATAAATGGATAAGTAATTAGATTTCGAATCACAGTTAACGTAAACATTAATCCTTCCCAGGCAATTGTGTTTAACAATTTCCCCTTTCCCATGAGATAACTTCAATGCAGCCAAGACAACAACGTCAGATGTTTGATCTCAATGAATGAGAACTTATTACTTTTAAAAATATAGGTTTGGCAGTCTAGTGAATTCCAAATTAAGCATTTGAAAGTGTTTTCTCAAAATAGATGATTTTTTTTAATTCTATTAATATTTCACTGTATGTCTGAATATTTTTTTTGGTTCTAATTGAATTACTTTATATTCTTTCACAATGTTTAGTTTTAGTTCTGTGGAAAATTTTAACTAAGGGATTTCAGATTGATATGTTAAATAATTCCTTTTTTTAAAAAAAATGTGTACCCTAACAAATTATATTGCAATATTATTTATGTTATTTTCACAATTTATTTCAAATATCCTTGCATTAATTATTGTGTTCAATATATATTTTGATACACATACATTTATTTAAGCAAATTAATTAAATGATATTCACCATTATAAGCATGTTTCATTTTAAAATCACTTTCGTTGTTATTACGCAAAAACGATTAGAGTATAAATTTTCAAATTAATTGATTCTATTTAACTATTCTCATATTAATTTCAAAACGTTGTACCTCACTAAAGGACGTCGGGAAGATATATTTATCCTAGCAGAAGAATTAGATCTAAAGCCCGATTCTTCAATGACAGTTAAGAAATTAAAGGACTTAATCACTAAAGATATTGAATACGATGAGGAATTCACTAAAAATTTGTTTACGAGTATAATAGAGCAACGAAAAGAAAAAGAAGAAACATTGCGCCTTGAAACACTACGAAAACAAGAATTTGAAGAATAGTTGCGTCTAGAAACCCTTGCTATAGAAGAGAAACGACGACATGATCAACGGATAGATCAAGTAGGAAAGTTGCAGCAACCACTAGTTACAATCCACATCACGATGCTCAATCCGCCAGTCACAGAAGTCATGAAGGAAATCACGTAAACTCAAATCGACGGATCGAAAATCGAATTCACAGGAGAGAAAGGTATTCGAATTCAAATGTTTCTAATCACGCTCAAACGAATTACTCCAGGTTTAGAAGATTCAATGATTCAGCGAAAGAGCTAAATACAAGCCAGCCGAAGAGAACTACGAATTTTACGAGAGAAACAAGCAAGCCTACGGCAACTTGTGCCTCTATCAGTCAAGAAAATCTACGCGCGAAGGAAATAATGTTTGGAAACAAGAAAATTACTGCGTTTATCTACACCGGAAGTGCCCTCAGTCTACTACGAGAAAATACTTGCAGAAGAATCATCGATTCAACGAAATTAGCGAAGAACAAAATTCTCTTAACCGGTATAGGTGATGCTCAAGTCACATCCATAGGATCTTTCGAACAAGAATTTCAGATTGATGAAGAAAACTATTCACTAACTTGGCATGTAGTACCTACAGTAAAACTAAAGTACGAAGCAGTCATAGGTTTAGATATTTTAGAACGAGCATCAGTCAACTTCACAAAGAATGGTGTAGAATTTGTTAAATATGAAAATCAAGCATTCTGAATGCAGATACAAGCGGAAAACGTCGAAAAAACTGAATCACATAGGAGATCCTGAGATCAAAAAAGAACTTAATAAAATGATAGAAAAAGACGGCAAGCATCGATTTGAAAATGCGAATTATTTTAAAGGAGATTGAACCAGTTTATCAATCGCCACGCCGATTAGCATTTACGAAAAGAGAAGAAGTAAATAAACAGATAGAAGAATGGCTCAAAGAAGGCATCATATGCCCAAGCTCATCAGAATACGCCAATCCAGTCTTTCACATTTACAAATATAGAAGAAGAACAGAGTTACAAAGAAAAGATGCTACGAAGAACATAGAAGAAATACAATCCAAAAATTGGAAGATTTACAAGAAGAAAAAAAAATCTGTGGAGTTGATACAGCTCCTGAATAGGAAAACAGATATGATAAAACATTTTTCTATTAACACCATTTAAATATCGAGAGTAGGTTGATATTATTTGGTGAAGTTCGTTTGATTTAATTTCATGCTATATTATTTTCTTTTTATGCACTAAATATTGTCTTGGGTTATTTACATTATATATTCTAATTTACATTTTATGCTGCTTCATATCAGAATTTTTATCATTCCTATGTGATGAAGTGTTAAGAAAAATTGACTACATATTTTGCTCCATGTAGAATATTGAAAGATTTTGAAATTCATTATTTTTTACTACTATTGTGTTATTAGTTATTTTGAAAAGTATAAAGTATAATTAGTGAAGTTTTGAAAGTTTCAGTATAGCTGGAGGCCAGCTCTATTTGGAGGGGTCGAACTCTGTAGGATTTTCCAGCTAGTTATTAAGCAATTAATTTTATTTTTCAATTTACTGTAAAACCAGTTCCTCCGATACTCAATAGATGTCGCCACGAATCAGAGTCATGTGATAAGCTCATGCAGCGTCACCTATCCCAGAACAAAACTGAGTGACACTTCGTTTTCGCTCTCCTTTTTCCTCCCTTTTCCGCTTCTGTTCTCCTTCGCTACCCACGTCGGAAGTAAACTTCAAAAGCCCGAGCGCGTTCCAGCGCCCATCGCCAATATGGGATAAATGAGGCAGCCATCTATCCGTCTCGGAAGAACTGTTTACTACCTGTATATATATCATAGTGTAAATACTTTTCACTCTTCATCATCTCTCCTAATAAGCAAATAAAGATACTGCAAGCTTCATCCTTCAATATCAATAACAGCATTACATGGAATCCGAAATTACCCCCTAGACAACCAGCCCTTTGCGTAAGAGCAAACCATCGTAGATTTGGGATGAACAATCTCCATCACCCTACTATCTTCATGTATATATATATAGAATTCTTAATAGATTCAAAATACGGCTATACTGGTTCATTTTGTCATGTTTTCTTAATTTATAGTCAGTTTCGTTTTTAAATTTTGTTGTTTCTGTGGTTGCTATGGTACATGATTTTTAAGTTTTTTTTTAACGTTTATTAAAAAAATAATAATAAATACTATACTAGCCCATTATCTTGTACTTGATGTATTGTATATCTTGATATTATTATGGATTATTTTTGAATGATAACTGATAGACAATGTTATTGATTGATATATGATGGGTAATTTTGTTAATAATTTTATTTGATATCTTACTATATTTTTAAATAATTTTTAATTGTATTAATGAATGTGAACTTTATTAAAAAAATAAAGAGACTGGAAAATTGGCTTGTTTGTCAGTACCCGGTATTGTACTATGATGGTGTGTGTATCATCGTCAAAAATATTCAATTTTGCATTTATGATTTTTGATTGTATTATTGATGGATGAGATAATTTCTCGAGTGCTCATTGAGATATTTTGATAGATTTATGTAGTATTAGTGAATGCAAAGATGGGTTTAGACATAATGGGTCAGAACATAAAAAAATTTTAAAACTAAAATATTCAAAAAATATTTACAATTGCTCTTCTTTTGATGGTGTTTTGTGTTCTATAGATGATAACACAAGAAAATAAAAGACTAGAATTGTTTGTAATTTTAATTTTATTAAGAATATATCTAAGCACTCTAGGTGTAGATTGAAAAACGGATCTAATTGAAATGACATAAAGACAAATAGAAATACTGCGTTGATTTAATACAAAAATTACTTACAGAAGTTTTGCGAGATAAGATTGAAATATAGAAATTGTAGTAATAAGAAAATGCAAAACTCGCATCATGATAGATGCAGAACAAGGAGATGAAAAATCCCATTTTATTTTCCGCTAAGAGAACAACTGTATTTATATAATGAATTGTAGAAAATGTGAATATAAATATATGGGTCAAATATCTATTTATATTAATATTAGAATGAATCAACATAACTGATCCAAAGAGGTACCAAAAGGAAAATCAATTTAGTATAATTGAAATCGGATATTTTAATTTGCATGGATTTGATAACATTGAATTATATAAAATTAAGATTATTCCCAATAAGGTGAAAAGGTTATGGTGGGAAAATTTCTATATAGGATGTTTTTAAAACAACTTAACCATATGGCTTTAGTGTAATATTATACGATAGGAATTTGCTTTAACTGATGAAACGAAATGATAATATGGAATTTGTTTATACCAATGACAAATGTAAAAATAAAGATGTAAGATCTATAGAAGTAAACGTAAAAAAAAGGAATTTATGGACACAAATATTATCAGGAATAATATTATTGAATGAGAAAATTTTTTTAAAAAGAACTTCAAGATTAAAAAAAAATTAAATTTTTCATATCCGGATTTTAGAAGGCCGAAATTAGAGTTTCTAGGGAGATACTTGGAAAACTGCCGGATGAACAAGTTTATCACATTATGAAAGTCCTAAGTTATAATTAAAAAATATATATATCAAGATTCGAAGTGATGTTGAAAAAGTGACGAAATATTGCACATTCCGATTCTTAAACAAATCTTTCAATGAGATAAATTTTAAAAAATACTTGCATTTATTCCCAATTAAAAATATAACTATAAGAAGTGCTTTTAGGTACAAAAAAAATTCAGGAAGATTAATATTTAATTGTAATTATGGTATGGATTCGGAAAAGTTGAGTCAATATGCGTGTGTGATCGGTGTGGAGACTATGTGCATGAATATCATGGCCACTGGAGATTTGAATTAAATCAATGATGAAAAATTAAGAAATGTAATGAAGAAAGGAACGGGCTATAGATTATCAATAACAGAGAGTAATTATGTAGATAAAAACGTGCTAGGATCTTGATGACTTTATTATCAAATTAGCTATCAAATATAGTACGCCCTTAGAGGCATTTAAAGGATTTAAAAACGGAGTCTGCAATGATCTAAAAAATATTAATTATAAATTTAAAAATGGAATAAAATTCTAAGATATTAGATCCTCTATGGAAAATTTACAAAAACATTTTATAATTGTATACGTAGATAAAGTTCCTGGAAATTTTGCACTTATTTATATGCAATTTTACTTCAAAAAGTTGGATGAACATTTTCAAAATAATGAAGCTTTTGTTCTTTCAAAGTCTGAAAAGATAGAAATTATTAATAAGTTAGCTACATTTCATAAAAATATTGGCTTACAGTTCAATAATAAGAAATTCCGTCATGTTTTCTTAACTCCTAAATTCCATAAGAACCCAATTAAATTCAGAACTACTACAAATGGATATAATACATACATATCTGAATCTGGTAAAATTTATGAAGATATGATTAGGGTCTTGATGATACTCTGTAATCAATATAACAAAGAAAATACGATAAAACTGAGCAAATTTAAAAACATTTTACAGTTAGTACAGTAGGAAAATATACAGAAACATAAAGGGTCTTGCTCAGGGAGGACCAGCTAGCAACATTTTAGCTAATCTGTTCTTACAATTTTATTAATCGAACCACTTAAACAATTCTCTTTATGTTTTATATACACATATAGACGATCTAATAATCGTTAGTAAATGTGAGGATTTGAAACCGAACATAGATTTTTACCCAATTAATTTTGGTTTCATTGCATAAAAATTCAGATGCAAGTGGGGCTGAATATTTGGATACAGAATTACAGCTAAAGGATCACGTCATTTATAGTAATATATTTGATAGAAGAGGTGATTTGGGCTTAGGGTAATTAAAATGCCTTACTGAGAAAGTAATATTTAATTTTCCATATACATAAATAATATTTTAAATTTTTTGCATCGTAATAATCTGCTAATTACTCATGACAAAGATATATTCAATAATATTAGGGCATTTATAGGAGAATGTATGAAACGTGATTTTTTAGATTAGTTTTTTTAAGAAGATATATTAACAATAATTTGTATGATGGCCTATTTGGGTGTATTCTTAGGATTTCCCATGAAGAGTTCTAGGGTACTCTGGAGGATATTGAAATATCATTATGTAAATTGAATTTGATACCCAAAAAACTATATTATGATGGTTTTTTTACTAGAATCTTTGTTTTATAAATTGATTTATATGAATTTTTGATATTTATATCTTGGAGTTGATTCTAATATCTTTTTATTGGTGACATATTAAAAAAGGTAATCTATTACATAGGGCTATCGCCCTTCAGGATTTTCATGGATTTTTAAAGTTTCAATTCAAAAACAAATAAATATTTAATATTTTGAAGCTTCTTATACTCAACTATAATTTATTGATTTCCAAATTTTATATATATATGGATATATATATATATATATATAAACATACATAGAAAGGGCATTCCATAATAATTGAGATATATTTTTTACTTTTGTGGTAACCCCACGAAAGTGAAAAATAATAGAAAAAGCGATTTTTTTCAAAATGTCAACTGAACGTTTACAGGTATAGTAAACGAACCAGACGATTCTGTTTTCCTGTTTTCACACTTGTTTAATTAATGGTTTTTATTTATCCAACTGAATTGTACACAAGTTATTTAGAGTTAAAAACGAATTGCGATGCGCCACAAAGTTTTGCAGTCGTTTCGGCAAAACAGCTCTAGAAAAAGATAAGTTAACGAAAAAGGCTTAGTAGATTGGATTGTAAGCTAATACAAAAAGCGGTATGCCAGTATTTTAAATATAATGTCGGTAATTCATTTGAGTATAAGAAACGGGCTGTAGAAACAGTATATACTTCACTTTATTTTTATAATAAAGCAGAAGGACAGCACTTAGCGTGCAGCCGCTCGGTATGTGCATGTCGAGTGTTAATTAAAGAGATATAGAGCAAACCACGTTACATCAAAAAAGAGGGGGGGGAGAGAAAAGAATTTGCCTTCAGAACAAACACTTAATCCAGGTCGGTGAGGAAGTGTGGTGAATATTTGATATGTTAACGCTGTGCGGAAAATCTTTCATGAAAACGGGGAATGTCATATGAGGATACAGTAGCATCATCATGTTGGAGATGAATTATAACCATAAATACGACTTTTGCTAATGAATGACTTCAGCTAAACGTAGATATGCCTTTTCTACCAACGTTTCATATTCTTTTAGACCAGAAATAAATTTGCAAAAAATGCGTAGAGAGAAGTATGTTTTTGTTCCACGCCAGTTTTCAGTGTAACTTTTCTCTCGAGCTTGCTAATCCTCCTCTCCAATTCTATGCTATTCACTGCGTATCTTTGCTATCGTTCGTACTTCCGGTCTTATCTCTGGTGTTATTTTCTTCCATTTTGTTTGACATTCTAAACATGGCGACTTCGAGAAGAAAAGCGTCGAGAATCTGTGAATTAGATTGTTTTAAAAATGTTTCTCGAGTGCTACTAAAAGAACAATTTTTCATTGGAAAAAAGGAAAGACGTAAAGTTCTTTAATTCTCTTGGGAAAAAACGCTGGTGTCGTAATTTAGCGAAAAAACCAATAGAGTATAATAACTTCAAATTGTTATGGATTCAACGATTTTCGTTGACTGTAGAAATGAGATTCCTACGAAAACGAAGTACTGAAAGAATTGAATTATGATACCTATATTTTTTCGAATAACAAACGCTGGACTACATTGTATAGGATATTGAAGAACGTGGGATTTTCATTTGAGAAAAGGAAAAACATGTGTGCTTCTTCAAAGAATGAAGATTATTTATCTAGTGTTGAACCCGCAGCAGAATAATTAAATGGTTGAAACGCTTGTGACGAATTAGAATGAGTCCCTTGAGTCAAAATCGTCTTATTAATTAATAGTTGAGGAAAGTGAATTTTTGTTTGTTATAAAGAGGAATCGTTTGATTATTTATTGAGTAGAGTTGTAAGATTTATTAAGAATTTGCGATTCCGATTTATTTGATTTGAAAGAAATATTGAGATAACCTTCACTTTTGATAATTTAAAAGTGTTTCGTAAGATTTTCTTTCGATGTGAACAATTTATTTATAACCTTCATAATAAGAAAGTAATGATAGAAACCAAAAGTTTTAAAATATTTCTTTTCTTATCATTGTGATCTCTAAGTATGTTAAATATATCGGGTTTATGACTTTTGAAGATGTTATGAAATTATTTATATTATTTATTGTATTTAGTTTGTTTTGGATAGTACAGTAACATACTTGAATTTTGTTTATTTTGAACGTTTTGAACATTTTATAGAATATCATACTTTGATAAAGCTTAGTGAGTTTTGCAATGTTTATAATTTTCTAAAAATTTTAAATTATTGATTTGCAAAGTGATATATATGTCTGTGCTAATTTAAGATTTATAAACTTAGGCATAACTTTTTCATTTTTAATTGAAAATTAGATTTATATAAAATAATTTAATTTGAATTTTATTTTTTGAGTATTTCAATCTTCTTTTCTTAAATCATGGCGTATTTAGCCAAAGGTAATGGACTGATTTATTGGAAATTTTTGAGTAAATAGGAGTTCAAGTAGATCCTTCTAGTAAGATTGCTGAAATAAAAAAATGAATTCTGAATAGACAGTTGTATGTAGAAGAAATTAAGTTAATTCTTGACAGAGTCATTAGCGATACAAAAGACCATGAGCTAATCGCTAGGGAAGCCAAACATCAGGAATTAGAGATGAAAAAATTAGTATTATCAACGAAAAATCAGTCACTAAATGATGAATCGGAAAGAAGAATGGATCTTGGACCGAAAATATATCTAACTCAAATTACCCTTAAGTTTGATGAAATAAAAATGATTAGATATGTTTATATTTGATAAATATTTATAGAAAAGTTGAAATTGCTCTAGTATCAAATAAGGATTGGGTAGCCTACTTTTTGGCGGTCTTACCAGCAGAGATTTCAAATATGCTAGACCGAGAACCAGTAGAAAATGCTAACGATTATGATTTTGTTAAAAATATTATATTGAAGAGATACAAGTTAAACAGCTTATACCTAAAGCAATGTTTTTACCGGCATCAAAAATCAGCAGACATGTCATGGAGAAACTACACCCATGAACTAAATAGTTAATTTTCAGAGTGGATCGCCGATTTAAAGGTAACAACTTTCGAAGAACTAAAAGATCTGATGGTCACAGAAATATTGAAGTACCGTGTTCCAGCTGAAGGGAGACAGCATTTTCTCGATGATTGGATCAAGATGAAAATTCCGTATAATCCTGCAGAAAAAGTGATCGAATATGAAGGTATTAAATACAGTTTCAGAAGAGAGTTCCCAAGAAAATTGGACACAAATTTCATAGTAGTGGACAGTATGATTGATTTAAACCAAAACAAACGTTTAAAGATTTCAAGTTAAAACATCAACTTAAAAAGAAACCTGTCCATGAAAAAAATCATGAGAGAGATTTCGAGAATAGAAGACAGCTTAGATGTTACGAGCGTGTCATATTCAAATCTTCTACCACAATGTGATAAACTTAAGAAGAATTATGAAACTGTTGCTTCGAAAGAAACTTTCGGAAACGGTTGCTGTCATGCACTGGCTCCATACGCAACTTTTGGAAAGTAAATGGAATCGAAATGCCAAAACTTAGAGACACTGGTGCAACTCTTGATTTAATTTGCAGGAAAAATGTACGATCTTCAATGTTTACAAAAGAAACTGTGTGACTTCGAACATCTCTTGAAGAAGAAGAAAACGCAGTGTTTTTGCCAATAGCTGAAGTAGAGTTGGATTGTGTCAACGGTAGCATAGTAACAAAGACTGCTGTTTTGAGAGAATCATGAGATCAAGAAAGATAACTTTTGGGAAATAAAACTGCTGCACTATTTGAAGAAGCAACGAAGAATAAAGTCTATATGGTGAACGCCATTCAATTAAGAGCTCAAAAGAGATTGATTGAAAATAATGTTCAGATTCCCAAATCACCGAATGAAATTATTCTTGAAATCAACGAAAATGATGAAGATAATATCTCACCTTTATTGGAACCTCAAACTTCCTTATTTTATCTCTCTAAAGTATCCCCTGAAGAATTTAGAAAAGAACTACAGGAAAAGGGTAAATTAATAAAATTGTTTGAAGAAGTGCTGAAGAAACTAATTAAAAGTGCCTTAGATTTGGAATGCAATGTGTTATAGGGGAATTAGATAGAAATAATTATTTCAAGATTGGTAGGGTACAACATGGGTTCCATATAGTAAGCAAAAACTAGCTGGGCCTTTATAAAAGGGTTACTATGAGCTGTTAGATATTATAGAATCTTCTAGACAGATAATAAATGTGTTTATGAATAGGAGAGAAATTGAAATCCTTTTGTAAGACAGAATTTTTGACATACCTCTCTTCCCCAAACATAGCCAAAAGCATTCCACTCTATCCAACTATTGGTCTATCAATCTACTAAATTCTATTTCAAAAAACTTTGACAATCCATCAATAGCCTTTTTCTCAGTTAAGCGTCTCATTCCAAGGCCTACATCATCACCTATTCAGCTTTTCATCATTTGTTTATTATCCTTTCGCTATCTCTACCTCTCCTCTTTTGAACTAGTTCACTGTCCACCGCTGTGAATCCAGACAAAAAGAACCATTTTTACTTTTCCCTTACTTCTTCAGCTTTCACATCATTAAAAAAAAGTTTAAATAATATTTTTTTTATTACTATTTTATTTATTGTAATTTTACAACAATAATAATAAAAAAATTAAAAAATAATTTTATGAAATAATACTCTCTTCTTGCTGAAGATTATACATAGTCTATCGAATGCATTGAGGGGCTAAAAAATGAAATAAATTTTTTTTAAATATATTATAATATGATAAGATTTGCAGAAAAAAAATTTAACTATTAAGAATCTCATCCATGTTGTAAATAATTCCTATCCTCTTTTTTCTCTCTTTACTTTTATGTTTTTTTTCTTTTGAAAATTCATTAGTGTATTATTCACATTTTAACTAGCTTGTTTTAATTTTTTAAAAAAATCAAGGTATAAATATGATACCATGATTGCCATATTCTTCCCCCAGACTCCATGCAGTGGGTTTGATTCCGCTGCTCTTATCTAGAAATTCACCCCGATGGTATTCCGTACCCTTTCGACGGCCAGAGTCCGACGTCAACCGTTCCTTCCAATTTGAACGTGTTGTGAGCCAACTACAATCTATTCTCATCGACTCTCATGAGGCATTTTTATGCAAGTCTTTTCTTCCATCTTCTTGTGACTTTCAATGATACAAGTTTTTGAGAATTTTTTAACTGTTTTTTTTATCTTGAGCTTTCATATGCTAACCACTTTTGGTGGGTTAGCTTGCTAATGGACGCTAAGCGCCTTTAAACATTGTGTGTTTTTAAGCCTATTTTTAAGCTATTCTATTTTAGCTACCTGAAACTGAAATCGACTGTTGCTGAATTGCTGAAACCATTGGAGGTAAGTGCTATTTTCGGTGACTCGATAATTACTCCTGAAGCTTGTAAAAATTTATTTCTCTAATCACAATTTAGGCATGCCTAATCAAGTTTTCCCCTTTTTAAAGACATTTATTAATTCTGTTGAAATGATGTTAGGACTGCCATCTCAGTGTTTTCGAAACTCTTAAGATACTATTAGACGAAATAGGAAACGCAACACAAGCTGATATTATGAATCGTTTAAAAATAAAAATCAAATTCTAAATATTACTCTGTCTGCAACCTAGGACTCAAAATAAAACATAGGGGGAAATTTTAGCAGGAAGCAAACGAAAAATTTGAAACTCAACTTAAGAACCTAGCTTCTAAAACAACTTCAACGTGCACTGAAAAATTAAAATCAACTCCTACCATCATTACTGTAAGTAAAGATAATGAATTTCGCGAAGTAAAAAGTAAAAGAAAACTAAACTCTCCCAAAAGAATTACTGATACGATCTCAAAATATTAAAAAAAAACCCAAGAATTTAACCTTCCACTAGGCAACAAATATTCTGACCTCTAATGAAAATTCAGGCATCGAGAGCAATGAGAATTTCATCTCTGATATGAACGATATCAACTCTCATACAGTAAGTAGTTGTAAAATTAAAAATAAAAAAAACTAATAATAATGATGAATACGACTTAGAAATCCTCGATATATTAAAAGAGGATACTAAAAATCCCCCTCCCCCCATCATCTTAGCTAATATTGATGATCCAAGAGCAGCCCTTGAAAATATGATGAAATTGATAATATACGAGCTCAAAGGCAACTATAATAGAAATAGTTTATAAAATTTCCCCTTCTGTTGAAGCATTCAGAACAATTCAAAATCGTATTCAAGAGAGGAATTGAGAAGCTCACATATTTGAATTACCTAGTGAGAGAATCCTTAAATGTATAATTAAAGGCCTTCCAATTAATTATTCCCACCCTGAAATAATTCAGGAATTAGCTAGACATAAGAATTCTAAAGAACGACATAAAAATTCCAAATACAACAATAGCCAAAGCGACTAAAACACCAAACACATCAATGACGGCCAACCTTTAAGTCTTCCCTTCGTTAATGAAATTTAAAAAAATTTTCAAAAGTTTTAAGTTTCATAAAATAATGGAAATTTACCAAATATTTAAATTACCAGGCAAATATTCGCAGATAATAAACTTGATTTATGTTCAAAAATTGAAAAATCATTCCAAGTCCTTTGCAGTATGATGTCCATCTGGCTCTAAAATTTTATTTGCTGAATAAACTACGCCCATCCCTCCTGATTACAAGCTGGAATGCAAATTGCATTAAATCAAAAATAGAACTCCATAATTTCATAGATGATTACAACTCAGAAGTCTTAGGAGTCAAGGACATTCACTTCAAACCCTCTGAAAAATTTAAAATTCCAAATTATAATATTCACAGTTCTGACATATCAACCGTTCGGGGCGGAAGCACTGCAATCTTAATCAAGAATTGGATTCATCACCTTATGGTTGTTAAAAATACCTCGACCTCTGAAAATACCACCATCCATATCAATACCAAAGACAACCAATACTTCAAAATCTCTACTATTAGCCTCCCCGTAATCTCATCAACCATAATGAATTAATCAATATCCTCTTAGACCACTCCACCGGAATTTTAATAGATGACTTTAATGCAAATCATTCAACCTGGAACAGAGGCAGGGCAAACAGATCAGGTAAAATTATTCATGCTTTTTGTAACACTAATAATCTCCAAATAGCTGCTCCCGACCCACCCACTCACTTTCCTTACATTAGCAATACTTACTCTATAATAGATTTTGCTACCTTCAGAAACGTAAAATTCTACAATATCGAAAGTTTTAATAAACTACCAAGCGACCATAACCCTATACTAATGGACATCTCTATCAATAAAATTCTCCCTATCCCCCTTCGCACTCTCACAACTACTAAATGGTTCCGCTATTAAGAAATTCTATACAATATTATAAAAAGTAACCCCATGATTAATAATAAATCTGATCTAGACCAATCAATTACATCATTTACTACTAATATCAAAAATGGAATTAAGCATGATAGTAATACCAACTTCATCCAAACCTCCCATCTTAGACAACCCTTTCATATCAGAAACCTAATTAAAGAGAAAAATAGGTACAGAAAAAAAACGGCAAAACATCAGATACTATCCTTTGATACCCATAATTAATAACCTCAAAAAACAAATTAAAAATGAAATAAATAACTTTTAAAGCAAAAAAATGGGAAATTCTACTCAGCCAGCTTAATATAAAAAAATGCAGTTCATTTTTTCCCCATTGTATTTATCGTTTCTATACATTCAAGAATTTTTTAAGTTAATTGAATGTCTGATATTTAAGATTTATTGAAATAATATTTATTCTTTTTAATTTGCATTTGTATATGTGGATATAATCTTAATTTTTATCTTTGAATTAAGATACTATGGAATTTCAGTATATCTTAAAATATTTTCCCTTGTCTTTGATGTAATTAATTCAAGGCTGTTTTAAGACACTTAGAAATGTCTTCCATTCATCGTTCAAACTATATTTGAGTATTACACAGATGGATCGTTAATATTATTTTTTTTTAAAAGCAAATTTATTTTGTACATGCATGCTTAAAGTTTTTCAATTTATACTATAGCCTTTCAGTTATTTTCTAAATTCTTAATAATTTTTTAATGTATTCTCATCCACAACTTTGCAAAACATATAGTACCAAATTTTAACTGGCCTAGTTCCGTTATTTATCATGGTTGTCGAACTGATCACTAGATGGCACTGTGTATCGATACAGAAGAAATTGGTGCAACTTAAACTGATGAGGAAATAGCATTAATGAGCGAAATTTACACAAAAAAATGTTTTATCTTCTTTTGATTAATATTGTATACATTAGAAGTATGAAAGAAGCTACTTTTTATGTTGAATTTCGCTTCTTCTTTTGTAAGAAAATAATGTTCTATGGGGTTTTGATTAAAATATTGTTTCGTAAGGTAAAATGTAAATGAATAAAGCTCAAAAATATTGATTTCCCTCAAAATTTATCAACCACTAAGAGTAAGTAAACAAAGCTGATTATTTAATAATTTGTCACTTGTTGTCATTATTATGTATTACACGAACATTTTTAACAAACATATATTATTTATCCATATGCTCCATTAGTGGCATTAATATAATTGGAAGTTCATTACAATTTTTAATGCCTATAAATATTTTAATTTCCTAAAGAAAAGCCCCGTTTCTTCTGAATATTCAATTTTCCTCTTAAAGAAATGTCCTCATGCATTCGCCAACGTTTTTATATTCTCCTGATGTTCTTGAATTGATAAGTAAGCAATTATTTATAACAGAATGATTTGTATAGCTCTTTGTATGCCTTCAATTGTTTTTACATTTGTAAAAAATGTGATAGAAGAGCATTTTTAATATAAAATCATAACGACTTTGTACTTAAAAACAATCAAGAAACCGCAAAAATAAAATATTTATTCTTTGAAAATGTCAATTAAAAATTGGAATTATTTCTATTTCTTCGCTCAAAATTTTATTTAAACAGTGAGTAAATCAGATATATTCTTCGGAGAGAAATTATTATTTTTCAGTGAATGAGACTGTCATGAAAGCTGAAAAAACTTAAAAAAGAAAATAAAAGCTGAAAAAATATGTTATATATACTGCCATTTATCAGAACAAAGACAAGATTCTGTGAGTGTAGTTTATTTTAGTGAATATGTTTTCGTGAATGTCTATGTTAGTGCTTATTACTAAAATAACTCTAACTCTCATATACTTTATTCAACATTTAGAACAACTAATTGAAATAAGCATATTAAAAATAGTGAAACAAAACAATTTTTTTATTGTCACTTTACGAAGAAATGAAATAAAATAATTCGATATAAAAACTAACGTTTTTAAAAACAACATTTTTATATGGTGGCAAAGTTTATTAAAGAAAATTATTGAAATATTAGTTAAAACTGTTAGTTATTTTTAACTTTAAAATTTACTTAAAAAGATACACTTGTGAGCGTATTAAGAAATTCATAATACTCATAAAATCAAAACATGCATTTGAAAGTTTGTAAGACATTCTATTAAAAAAAATGGGAACCAGAATTCAGAAAAAATTATTGTGATAAGACACGGCGCCAAATATTGGAATCTTTCTTTCTTGCGAATGATTACTGACTGAAAGTCAGCAACCCTTACTATCTCCCCTTTGTGAGTTTTACGATACATCATGTGGCGTGTGGGGAGTACCCGGTGTTTCCATAGGGGGAAAGAAATTTTTTCCTGAATCCTAAAAGCGCCGAGGGGAAAGAATATTTTGACTTATTAAAACTATTGAAATATTAGTTAAAACTTGTCGCAAATGTCTAAATATTGCATTGTTAGGCGAGTACGAACGATTCCCAAGGTTTCAGAGCTCTAGCTTGATGGGAAGTTGGTTAAATTAACGATCGAAAATTTGATGACACACAGACAGACACACACCAAGTGAAATTCAGAAAAACGTTTTAATAATAAAAAAACCCAATGATATTCATTTTCAAAAAATATGGTCTGCATCATTTTGAAATATTGTAGTTACACAGCGTGACTTTTGTCATGAATTTATTTGGTAGAGATTTAATAGTCTGTTCACTAAATGTAAAATATGTAGATAAAATGTAAAATTAAGATTTTTTTTAAGTTAAGCGAAAAAGGATTCTAAATTAAATATGAAGTCCCCATATATTTCAAGATAAAATCAAAATCAACCAGTTTAAAGTATGTAATTCAACATAACGGAATTACTATTTCATCTTTTAATTTTCTTTCAGATTTATACTCTTTTTTAAACTAAGCAAAATATTTAAAATTTCTGAATAAATTTTTAGTTCTGCCATCTACAAAATTTAATTTAGATTACATAAAGCTCTAAATGTTTCCATATTGACAGATCTGTATATAATTTGTAATGAAAGATAAAATCAAGACTCAAAACAAACACTGAATTACTGACACGAACTTATGAACTCCCCATTTGATTGGTATTTACATTATATTAAAATGAATTTCTAGGTCTCTTTCGTATAGAGTGTGTTTAAATATATTTTTCCAAAAGAAATTTTGTCAAGAACTTTAAGGATTATTTTATTTGCTATTTTTTAGTCATATTTTTCCAGTCATCTGCTGCATTAATAATATTTTGAAGCGCCTTTATTTTGAAAATTAAAACAATTTTTTAATAAACTTTTATTTATTTATGCTTGAATTTAAAAAAAAAAAAATTAAAACAAAAAGTATCTATAAATTAAAAATATAACTAATTACTATAAGATCAAAAAGAACGAGAACTTTTTCAAATTTTTTTTATTTACAATCATACAGGTTTCATTAGATTTGTATTCAAATTTCCTTTTTATGTAATGTTATATAAATATAGTAACGCTGTTATATGAGGTATTCAAAAGCAAAAGCGGTAAATGCAGAAAACAAAAATTGAACAAACTAGTGCTTTCAATATATATTGGTTTTTAATTTTTTTTTGCTTCATTAATTTGTTAATCAAAGTATATAAACTCTTTTTTTCAAAGTGTAAGCTCTGCAACAAAACAAGATATGTATGGGATATTCAAAAAGAAACAATTATTTACTGGGACAATGACAGCCTCAAAAAACTTTACAATTTATACATCTTGACAGCTGAAAAAGATGTCACAACTTTCAGGTTTATTCCTCAAAACATCTTCTTCCGAGATATCTAAAACTAAATTTTTATTCCCATGGGCTGTTCTTAACGCCCTGCAAGAATCTAAAATTCTTCTCAGAGAGGTATGCCATTTTTACTATTATAAAGTCAAATAAATTACCCAAAACAATTGCTAACTCGTAATCTATCAAGATAAATCGAATGTGTTATATCTCATTCCTTAGAACGATTTCTCAGCTTTCCAGTGGTCTATAACATGTCACCATCTATTAACGGAAAGAAGGGAACACAAAGAATCTACAGCTGCTCAGACCGTCTCACGGCCGGCAACGTATTAATGGACTTGAAATCTGTGGACAGCAGGTGGTTGCGTAAGCCGATGGATTAATAAATTCGTTTTATCCTTGTTTGGAACAGTTTGAATTTGAAGGTATAACAATGGTTGATTTATATTTTTCGAGATTGCTAGCCTACATATTATTTAATGCTTATAACATGAAAGGTATAATCCTAGTCAAAATTATATTTGAATTTAATACTGCCAATGTTTGACCATTCTAGATTTATACACCGCATATTAAGCCAATTGAATGGTTAATTCTTTTTTTTTTGTTGTTGTTGTCGTTGAAAGCGCGATATTTTCATGGTTTTGCAAAAAATAAATCTTTTTTGATTCATTTCAACAATTGAATTGTGTGACACCATTCGCTAGATTACAAATATACTGATGATTTTTTTTTACACGAGCTTCAATGAATAATTGCAAAATCAACATCACTGGGAAAATAACAGAGAACACTTCATAAAAATTTACCAAAATGTTTTTCATTTTTTAAAGTTACCCACATATACAGTAATGAATTTGATATTTTTCAGAATGACTCATACATAAGGTTATTATGATTTTGTTATTTCTTAGTGTTGCCAACACATATAAAAAATTAGAAATAGAACTTAGTTTTTATTCAACGTTCACGTAAAAAGAATATTGAAAAAAGTAGTTGATGAACTAATTGTTTATTAATATCATAACTTAGAACACGAAGTCTATTGAAGTTGAACCTCGTAACTTTGAGCCTCGGTAAATTTTGACAAAGACGGCACTTGAACTGGCCCTTCTCTCTCCATATTTGCCCACCTTGTACACTTTACGACTTGGAGTCTCAACTCTACTACTCGGCGGCTCTTTAGTTGCATGAGGATTTGAACTCACAACAGGACGGAAACAACGCAGACTACCCGTTCCCTACCATGACCACTATACTACCTCAGTCATTTAAAAAAGTAGCCTTATTCCACAATAGTTGATGAAATTATTTTACAACATATTCAAAAGTTATGAAACGGAAATGCTTTCTGATCTGAAAAAAAAAGAAGCAATGCGTGAATCCTTTAATAATCGAAAAGAACAATATTTATTCACAACTGAAATTTATATTCTATCAAAAAATGGACTTAAACGTATTAGCTTCTGGACAACTCATGGTCCTATCGTTATAATTTGGATTGTGCATTCTGTACCAGATAGAACTTATGGAATTTTTTTAAAAAAAATCAATACTTTCATTATTACACAACCATTACTTATGAGTTTTATTTTAATACATTCAAAATTCAGTTCGTATGACTTATTTTTTTGTAACAATCATTATCTGCAATAGGAACTGACTCTTGATGTTGAGAACTCCAAAAGTAAGAAAATAAAAGCAACGAACTCATTGCCTTAAGAAGTCAAAACACTTATTTTTTTTCTTGTGAAAGTTAGATGTACGGATGTATCTTAATTCGAGTAAAATAACGGGACTGTGGTGCAAACTAGAATGCGTAACTCATTTCCTTTTGCGCAAAAAATGCTCCCTGTGCTAAAAGATATGATGCAACAACCGGAATTTCCTTCAATACAGTTGGTCTAAGATGGCAATTGTTAAGAAGTGACTGCAAGGTATCCTGACGATAACTAATTTCTTAGGTGTGGTTCTGAAGTTGGGACCGATCCTCCAAGGACACACGTTTCTAGTTGCACTTTTGAGGACACAAAGTATTAGAAATGACGAATGTATCTGAAACATACCACTTTCATTTGCGCAAGCAATAGGCTTAAGTAACTACGTAAACGTTATTTTCGATGAAAAGTTTATCCTAGTTTTATAGCTACATTGAGAATCAATCGATCACGAAGTTTTATGCAACAAAAACTGGCAAACTTGTAACGGTTATGGATACCAAATTACCAATTTCGTCAAATGGAACAAAAACAGCTAGAATCAGACATTCGACTTAAAGAAAAATGCGTGATCATGTCCAATTAATATAGACTATAATATATATTTCCCCCTAACCGTATTTTAGTCTTTCTGTTACATCAAAAAATGATTTAAAAATTGCAGAGCTATTTTAAAATTCAAGTATTACATTTCCCACAATGACGCGTTTAAAAAGTCTCTGTGATTTGTAAGGTTTACTTGCTTGCTGTTCTTAAATTACCGTACGAAATGTGCATCTTATCGAGTTTATATTTATGTATATTTCACAAATATAATTCAAATTACACACACACACACACACACACACACACACACACAAAGAAAGAAAGAAAGAAATAATGGAAGGGGGGAAAACGGAAAAAGAAAAAAGATAATATGATTTTATAATATGGCTTTTCTAATTAACAAAAGTATTTTTAATCTTCTTACAAAGAATGGGTCTAAACAGCCTATTTTTATATTTAATTTCCCAATAGCTACCGTGGATTTTTAATTCTATGACATCTTATTTTTAAGAATTCCCCAAATAGATAACTTTTAATATAATAATAATGATAAAATTTATAACTTTTTCAGACTTCTAGAATAGCTTTTTTCGAAAAATAAATAAATAATGACACTTTATCAGGTATTGGGTCTAATCGACTCACATTACTAATATGCACTGAAATGCATGTAAAAATACATTTATTCGTTTCCTCATTATTTGTTTTCAACCTGATACGATTCCTCTTTCATATATGTATAAAAGGTTTAAATCGACTATTCTCCTTATAACTAGGCTCTAAGAGATAAAATTTGAGATGGAACTGGAAAGAGATCAGATTTAAATCTATATTAAGTTTACAGGAAAGTTCTGTTCGTTTCTGAATTGAAAGAAAATAATACTTTTTCCCGATATTTAACATAATAATACTTATCGTGCAATATGATTTCCGTTCTTGCTTATGATCTCTTGCCAGCGTGAGGGTAATTTTAAATGTCATTTTTGAAAAATGAATTATCTTTAGGGGCGAAGATCTAAATGTTTTTTCTTTAGTGCTGGTTGACCTCCGCTTCAGTTTTAAACTTTTTTTTACCCTGCAAAACCTTTTCCAGGGAGAGAATCGGAAGGTGCAAGATCTGGTTAGCATGGTGAGGGCGACAAAATTCTCCAGTCTGGATCTGGTTGCCAAAGCAGCATGTGGTCTGGCATGTATAATGTACAATAGATATAAATGTAATAGATATGTAATGATAGATATGTAATGCAATAGATATGTAATGTATAATGTACAATAGATATAAATAAATGTACCGTTTTCTTTAACGTCACAAAATGATAGAACTTTACGGTATATTTCAGAATAAATGAAATAAAAGGTAGATTGTAAGTTATTGATAAATTAACTGTCATGTATCTTTAAAAACAGCTGATTAAACCTCACAAAAATACTAGGATGAAAAAAAATTATCCCTGTTACAATAAAAAAAAAAATTAGCAATGACTAGGAGGTAAAAAAAACCAGAAAATATCAGGACATCTAAATGAAGTTTAAAAAAGTGTGGTGGAAAAAGAGATCGGCAAATGAAAACTAGGTGCGATTCACGATTAGCTTTTCTTTGCCAAGAGCATTTAAATATGCACTTCAACTCTAGTCTGTCATAAAAGATGTATCAAGAAGGATGGATGTAAAGCATAATAAATTTGTTATGTATCCCTCCAATGTTGTTATTATTTCAGGACAAAATAATGAACAGGCGGAATGATTTCAGGAACAAATATTTAATATTCGACACGTTACGCAACACAAGACAGGGTACAAAACAGATATAAATCACAGATTCACGAACATACTATTTCATTCTGCTAACAAAGTCTGTCTCCTTCCATCGTGCTTGCGCTTCTTCTTCAACGCGCTTGCGCTTCTATCCAAAAGAACATGTGGCGCCATCTGGCTACCGTTTCATAGTACATGGAAGGTAGCTCTAAATTACAGTGTTACAGTTATTAAAATTTTTCAATTATTTCTCAATTTACTTTTCAATTAATTTTTACTTTTCAATTAAAATTACTTTTTCAATTACTCTCGTCTACCTCCATTTTGATTTCGTGGACGTAATGTTAGTCCTATGGAATTCCGACTTTAATTCTCAAATCTTTACTATTTGATCTATTTGATTGCAATGAAGTGCATCCGAAAGAGCAAAAAATAAGGAATGCTTCGGAGGAATTACTTTTTTCTTCCGAGTTTTAAAAATATTTAAAATTATTTTTAAAAGACCGGAAAATGCACAAGTGAATCATTAAAATAAGAATAAAAATATTTTTAAAACTCGGAGGAAAAAAGTAATTCCACAGAAGCATTCGTTATTTTTTGTTCTTTCGGATGCACTTTATTGCATTGAAATATATCAAATAGTAAAGATATAAGAATTAAAGTCGAAATTCCATTAGGATTAACATTACGACCACGAAATCAAAATGGTGGGTAAACGGGAGCCTTAACAGTGCTGATATAAATAAGAGATTAGATGAGGTATGGGTAGGGAAGCAGGAAAAAGGTGTGAGGAGTTATGAAAGGTAAAAAATATGTTGTCTATATAAAAAACACAAAATAAATGAAATAAAAGGAAATCGAAATTGACTTTGTTAATTTCATTTTAACAAATGCTAGCGTTTATTTTCTGTTAAGTTCTCGAGATTTGAGTTAAGTTCTTGAATAATTATTCGAAATGAATATTAATTCAAAATGAATGTGTCACAGAAGCAATTACTATCAAGAAACGAAAATATCTTCTTCAAATTCTCGATGCATTTTCATTTTCATAAGCAGAACTTAAGTACAAAAACATTGCCAACGCTAACAACACAAAGATTAAAAACAGACGATTCTGTCATTAAAATAATTATTTATAATAATCAATTATTAAATTAAATATTAATAATTCGATATAAAAACCAAAGTTTTTAAAAACGTTTTTATATGGTGGCAAAGTTTATTAAAGAAAATTATTGAAATATTAGTTAAAACTGTTAGTTATTTTTAACTTTAAAATTTACTTAAAAAGAGACATTTATGAGCGTATTAAAAAATTCATAATACTCATAAAATCAAAACATGCATTTGAAAGTTTGTAAGACATTCTATTAAAAAAAATGGGAACCAGAATTCAGAAAAAATTATTGTGATAAGACACGGTGCCAAATATTGGAATCTTTCTTTCTTGCGAATGATTACTGACTAAAAGTTTGCAACCCTTACTATCTCGGAGATAGTAAAGGGGAGATAGTATCTCCCCTTTGTGAGTACAAAAGCCTTACGATACCTCATGTGGCGTGGGGAGTGCTCGGTGTTCCCAGAGGGGAAAAGAAATTTTTTCCTCAATCCTAAAAGCGCCGAGAGGAAAGAATATTTTGATTTATTAAAATTATTGAAATATTAGTTAAAACTTATCGCAAACGTCTAAATATTGCAATGTTAGGCGAGTACGAACGATTCCCAAGGTTTCAGAGCTCTAGCTTGATGGGAAGTTGGTTAAATTAACGATCGAAAATTTGATGACACACAGACAGACACACACCAAGTGAAATTCAGAAAATTGTTTTAATAAAATAGGAGCAAACAATAAATTATTAAAGTAGAACAATAATTTTCTGTTAGGATATTAAAATAATAGAAGAAGATAAAAAAAATGAAATAAAGCATATCTAATCAATGTAAATATACCTTAAGTAAATAAATCTAATTATTATATTCATAAAGCATTAAAATGTCACTCTTTTGAATTTAACACCATATATATTTTTTATTTAATGCCCACGCTTTTTTTGCATACATTAATCAGCCACACTGGATCTGACGGACCTATGAAGGCATAACGGGTAGGAAGCTAGGTTTAGTGTTTCTTAAGGATTTGAAAATTGGAGGACCCCAGTACTGAAATTATATAAAAAGTTTTCAACAGTTTGAACAATAAGGAAGATAGAAATTTATTTTTGTAAAACTTTTCTGGAAGTATGTTGTAACATTAAATGTATGAACGAGAATTTAGATCTGAGACATTAAATAAAACTTTAGATTTTAATTTTTTTCCCCCTGAATTCAAAATGGCTTCTCGAAAGTGTCTTTTTTCATTTGTCAAGATTCATATATTTTCAATGTTGAGAATAGATAAATATGTAAAGATTTTTTTTTATTTTATGTTTCCATTTTACGGCAACTATAGTTACATTTCTCTAGAGATGTATTTAATTTAATAATTTATCATTTATTTTAATTTTGATATCGGAAACGAATATTGTTGCACACTTTAATACTTTATGATCTGCTTTAATTTCTTAACACTTTATTTAATAATTTTGACATTCAATCGATAATCATTTGTTTTAATTCTTTTTGTTGTCTAAAGTTGACAATAGTTTTAGTTTTTGTATACATTTTTTATTCTGTTGTATGGAATTGTATTTTTGAGTGGAATAAAATTAGTACTGAAGAAGTTGTTATTCATTGAATCAATCCTGTACGTACACACATTTCTCTATTATTAATAAAAATGATGTATAATATTCAAAACAAAAATGTTAAAATTAATAAAAGCATACTAAGAAATCAAAATAATTTTAAAACTTTTATAAAGATAATTTTATTCCAGAAATAGAGATTAGTTCAATATCATTGACTGACTTTTTACCCTTTTTGTTACAAGATAAAATGAATTCAAATTTTTGAAAAATACGATATTGGCTATCATAAACGTCATTATTTCACAAATCTCTAGAAAATTATTCAATGCATTTCATGATTATCTGATAGTAGTGTATGCGTAAAACACGGTGTTTCAGACAATAAAGAAGTTTACCTCTTTTTTGTTGAGTATATACTTTAACTAAAAATCATAAAAAGAGTTTCTTTTAGTCTTAGTGTCCATCGGAATTGAAAACATTTTCTTAAAAAATAAAATTAATAACAATTTCCTTTGAGACTCAGAATATACATACTTTACCCTTCTGACCTCGAGTAACTTTTTTAAAGATTTTTGGTATACAATTTCGGACCAATTTTACTCATTATTTAGATTCGAAATATAAGTTTCATAAAGGTTATAAGAAAAGAAAAAAAATTTAAGAAAGAAGTAAATATCTAGTATTATCTCTCGCACATTAAACGGGAAACATGTTTATCCTAGATGAAAAAATACTGAGCATTTTTTAAATATTGTAATATTATACTAAATAACTACACCAGGGATCGCTAAAGTGGTCGATATCGAACCCCATGAGTCAATATAGTATAATTAGGAATTGATCCCATCTAGGGGGTCGATTAGGTGAATGAATACCAATGCTATTTAATCTCAAATTTATTGACAGCAACGCAGTATATACAATTTTCGTTTGAAATGTCATTTGTAATTATAATATAGTAAGTAAAGTTTTAATAATAGATTGTAGCTTAATTAATTTCTCATTACTGCATATTTTTTAAATAATTTATCTTTTTTTAACGTTTAAAGTGTGCGTGTTTCGTGATGGGCTCTCATTCTCAGATTTGTGAGAATTGATTCTTGCTCCGTTTTGTTACAAGATAGCTCAAATTAGAGCCCAACCTTTTAAATAGTGAATGTTTGATAAGCTTTGTTAGGAAAATGATGAGCTATCAAAGCAGTTATTACACATCGAAATACGATAGTTGTCAAGAGGTGCATGTTTACAAAAACTTGTTGAATTTCTTAATCAGTTACAGAATTTCTTACTGAAATTAATTCCGCCTTAAGTGACGAATTCCAAAAAAAAAAAAAAAAAAAAAAAAATATGATAATTAAACACGTCACCAAAAAAAGATATGATATTCAAACACGTCATCAAAAAAAGATATTACATTAATTTAAGCACGAACAATTATTTTAAGCTTTCAAGTCAAACTTGTTTAAGTCTTCATTGTTTCTTTAAGATTTTCAATACTTTTGAAATTTACGTCAATTGGGTATAGCCGACATAGAATTGAAAATACATACAGATAATCTCGAAAAATTAAGTCATGATTTTAAATTACGCTTTAGAGACATTAAAAATACAGATATCCCAGAATGAACTACCGCGCTACTTTCTGCTCATCTTGCAAATAATGACAGTCATTTGCAAGATAAAGTCATTGAATTATTAGTTTATCTTGAAGCAAAGATACCTTGTAATAATTTAACTGTGAGTAAATTTTCTACGAATATAAATATTACGCAAAAATATCCGATAATTGTATTACTGCATTTCCTTTTTTAATTATATTCCCAAGCTCATGTGTGGTTGTATCTGGCTTCCGTCATGTTAATTCTATTTTAACAAAGAAGAGAAATAAATGGAATATGGAGCTCCGAGGCGAAGTAAAATGAAATCAACAAATTTTGAAGCAAATATTGCTAATCTAGCCAAGAGTCATCAACCACATCCTTCTAATTGATTTTTGTAAAAATTTGATTTTGTCAAAATCAAAAGAGGGGGAAAAAAAACTGAACTGTGTGTAGTTTCTTTAATGATTTAATTTATTTAAGAAACAGCTTAGTTCTTTTTTTTGAATCATTTTATAGAGGGGGACGATAAGGGAATTTCAAAATTTTTGGGGGTCTAGGATCAAAAAAGTTTTGCGGCCCCTGAATTACACTAATAACAAGGCAAAATTATAGAAGAAATTACGAAAGTGATTTCTACATTTTCCGTGGTTAGAGTGTGCTAATTAAGCTTATTTTTCTTGAATTATATAAGACATTTTTGAATTCAAGCCAGGATGGAGAAGGACAAATAAACAAAAATAAATAATAATCCTGTTTCATTCATCCCATTCAGTTGTTGAATTTTATTGGTTGAAACCTTCTCAGAATTTCTTTGGAAAGATTTATATTTGAAATAA
The DNA here is from genome assembly GCA_019974015.1 of Nephila pilipes. Taxonomy (NCBI): domain Eukaryota; kingdom Metazoa; phylum Arthropoda; class Arachnida; order Araneae; family Nephilidae; genus Nephila; species Nephila pilipes. Next base: position 29,400 of record BMAW01113846.1, read on the forward strand.
ATAAATATTGAGACTACCACATTTTTCATTTTGTGCAAATGTGATAATTCTCTCTGCTCGTTATTTTCCACTGTTCATCATCCAGACAATTTTAATTTTTTCTAGATCTATATATCTACTGACTTATTTGATTGAAAATTTTTTACGTTATGTCTTGCAACAATTTTACTATACTGTTGGTCACTAAAACATGCTACCCCAAAAAAGAAAGAAAAAAAAAAAAAAAAAAAAAAAAAAAAGCGGAATCTTATTTATTGTTCACATATAGAATAGTGGGAGGATGAAAATATTAAATTTATTGGTGCTATGTTGCATAGTATGCAGAATTAGCACTCAGAACTGTAAAACTGTTCTGATTCGTTTGAGCATCGAGTCAATATGAGTCTGAATGACAGATACCAAAAAAAAAAAAAAAAGTCAATTGTCCATATAGCTTGAATATTCCTGAGTTCATAAATCATAGTGGCTGGCGAGTGGTGGCGTGCCTGTTTCTCTGCTATACATGGCCAGATGTTTCTGGGTTGCGACAAATTTGGAGAACGTGTTAGTCACAGCAGTAGTCAAATACCTTCTGTATATAGGAAGGTTAATTGAGGATAAAATTGCTGATGTATCGTAATAGAGGTCTCAGAAATAAGGCACAACAACGAATACGTAAAAGTAATTGTTCAAATTACTAGTTAAGCCATGGTTTCCATTGTAAGTGGAGGTAACTGGTGGCCGCATTATTGAAGATGATGACGTCACTAAACTAGATGTAAACCAGATGAACCAAATGTTTTCCATCGAACATTGAATACGAGAGGAGCGTAAATCAACGGGAAAGTTTTGATCTTAGGAAATACTTGGCTAGGCAGATTAATGACGCCATACACCACATTAATGCGGCCACCAGATAACGATTCCGCCTTTCTAGAAAATCATAGCTTTACGATTACTTTTCTTGAATTAATTAGACTTTCTGAATTCAAACTAGGATGGAAATGATAAATAAATTGTCCGAAAGAAGAAGTGACTGGGATGTGCATCTAATGGTATCTTGTAGCACCACTCCAGGTGCTTGGCCAATATGATGATGACAAATGCAAAGCTGGAAAATTTCGTTCTCCTGGATTCCACCACACAGGGGAAGCCTATTATAATAACGTATTTTGTCTGAAAAGACGATTAAACACCACCCAGTGTTCATGATCGTCACTGTAGGCAAACCTTTCTCTTCTGACGCTTCAAGGGAAGCCGCATCAATGGTTATTGTTTTGACAATCGATGATGAGAAAGAAGTTGCCAGTTTGTCCGTGCGAACAATTTTCCTGCAAACGAACCAAGTGTTTGACTCAGTTTACGCTACGTGAATGAATCATTCCGCAAGGTCTCACGATCAACATGTCTGTCAATTCGGATGTTAGTGACCCGAGGTTACCGAGATCTTGTATGATGCCGCACTACTGCTAAGAGAGAGTAGCCCTATGCTACTGGGTTCACAATTAATAAACATTGCCAAAATGTGCTGCGTTTAATATAAACCTTCTGGGTTCGTCGATTACATATTCGCTTGATAGTAATGAGATCACGAGCAACACGAGCTGCAATATTGCAGAACGATGAACTGCAGTCTCGGTAAGACAGTTTCTCGCCAAGAGATGTTTCGTTTGCCTTAGAATTGTTAGTATGAAGTAAAAAACACATGGGTCTTCTTCTACTCACATTATATGTCTGGGTCAAAACTTTAAAAGTGTCTTTCGCTCAATTGAGCTGAAATTTTATGCACACGATTGTTTTGAATCGCAATACGATAATTTAATTATAATTATTAAAAATTAATTGATTGAAACTAATTATTTAAAGAGTTAAGCTTTACGCCAAGTTTCTCGCCAAGTCACTAAATGGTCGCCAAATCCGTCGTCAAAGTGAAGGGGTCATTGATTAAACTCTCTTTTGTTGACTGGTGACATCTCTGAAAATCCAACTTTTCCTTTGTAAGAGAAGCGTTGCTGGGAAGCATCGATTCACGTTCGTCGCAATGCTCCCCATCTTATTTTCCAAAAAGCTATTGCACTGTAATTTTATTTTATTATCTTAATATCTAAATCTTAACTTCTGGGCAAGTGTAAAACCAAAATTCAGTCTCACCTCAAATAATAGCCAATTCACAGGGGATTAAAGCCCGAGAGGGTTATGTTCCCCGACAAAAATAGTCGATGATGATGAATGCTCCCCATCTTCAAGATAGGCGAATGTTTCTGAAAATGAATATTACTGTGAGGCGAATATTACTTAAAATTTTAGGTATAAAAAATTATGTTACGCTAACTGTGAAGTTTGAAAGATAACCCTTGTTAAGAAAACTCGTTTTTTACCGGTGTTATATTGATTGTGGATTGGTTCCGTCCACTTATGTCAACGCTGCTCGCATGTTTCTGCTATTTTATCTTCGCTTTTTTGGTGTCTTGCTTCTATGTGCTTGTGTGTAAATTATCACCTGTTAAAGGAAATAACTATTAATTTGTCAAATTCCTGAAATTCATTTGGATTGTATGCTCGTAATCATGACTGCATCTAAAATTAAAAGGTTACATTCAACATAAGTAAGAAGATAAATGGCAAAGACAGTTTACTTCTTTAAAATGCTTTTATTTAGAAAACTATTAGCTTTAAAAGTGTTTGATGTGAATTGTCCGAAGAACATTTGTTTCTTGTGATGGTATAAGTTAAAGAATGGTTGAAGAGTTTATGGACTATCGGTTCCATTTAATGATGTGACATTTTTAATAGATTAAAAAAATATGAAATAATAAATAATGGCATTCATCTGTTCCTTTAAAGAAAATTTGATATCACCAGTGGTTATTAAATAGTTTTTTTAACCCTTTTTTTAATAAAAAATGTTAATATTGCATCAAAAAAGTGGATTATATAGGATTTGAAACTGAAAAATCTTGATACTGAAAGAAAAAGAAAAACTCATGCAAATGAAGTTTTCTTTCTCTTATGCTAGATTTTAATTTTAATTCCATTTATTACGAAAACTCTTTTACTAGACATTCTTCTTTTATTTTATATGACAGTAAATATTTTTTATCATTTATCAAGTTTTTATATAACTAGGTTTTTTGAATCATAAAAAAAAGAGCCCCCTGGGTCGTCAAACAGAAAAGATAAATATTAATTAGATTAAAATCTATACAAATTAAAACCATAATAAAATAAAACAAATCGCTCAGTAATGTATTTAAAATCCTGCAAAATCCGCAAATTTATCATCTAAAGCAAATATAGCTCCTCTAGTACATCCTCACTTTCGCTGTTGAGAGACTCATCGTATGAATTCCATTCTGTACCTAGCGTGTCGATTTTCGCTTCGTCATCAGAATCCCAAAACAAATCGCCCCTAGTGCCATCCATAGCACTAGAAATTCCGCGCTTTTTGAAGTTCCATTCTGTTTGGAAGGGAATTTGCTAGAGGTACATGAGAATTCGTGTTTTTATAGGCAGAGCTGGAAAAATAAGCTTATTAGATAGATAGATTTGATTGAATGTTTACTAACGCGTTGAACTTGGGGGCAACAAGAGGATTATTTGCGAAAGACCTCGTAATTCTGTGCCTAGGTCAAATGACGAAAATGGCACCTGAACCTCTCCAAACTTCCACACCACGCCAATGGAAAGACTTGGACTCTCAACAAATTCAACGTGCATCAGTCGGGGGATCTTTTGTAGCATCAGGACTCGAATCCACGAATCGACGAAATAATATCGGCCATGTGTTCGTAACCTTTACCACTAGGCTTGCGAGGCGAATATACCTGTTAGAAAAACATGTGAGTTCGTGGTTCGGTACGCGCTTCTATAGCAGTGCTGCCAGATGCAGGAAAATAACTCTTGTTCCAGATGATGATCTCTGATTTAAACTATATTCATAGGCCGTTGATAGTTTAGGGTTCTTCTTATAGGACAGATACATGCTAAAACTACAAAACTTTGGCGAAAGTTTATATCTCGTCTCATTCACAGGAAATATATATTTTCTTATGAAGGATTCGAGGGAGAGATATATTTCATATTTGACAATATGTCTCACATATTCTTTTTCTGCCATCTTTACAATTGAATTACTTATCGATAATTTAATTAAACTTTAAGATGTCTGTAAAATTAATAATGAAAGATAGATGCTACATACTTTGTTCTAACCTCTGTGTTCTTGCCACCTAAGACTGATCGACACTCTGAATGAATTTCTTCAGATCACGATTCAGAGAAATTCAATGACATTATTTATTGTACGAGTATTGTCTGAATAAATATGAATCTTAACTTGCACTATTAATTATTTGTTTCCGCTGTGAAATAGTAAGGCATTGACTGTAGCAATACATCCGTTTTCGCAGACTGATCTGCTTTTGTTTGTTTGTTTAGTACCTTATGATGCTGAATCATTTTATCAAAAAACTATCAGTACATGATAAAGACAAATATCTGTTAATACAAATTAGGCATTTTAGTGTAGCTTTATAATTCGAAAATGTAATTTTTATGTTATAAATTTTTTTTTCAGTGATATCTTTTATTGTTTCACGAAAAGGAGTTTTGAAACAACTTTCAAGTAGATATAACTGGTGTCAATATGTTCTTCTTTAATTTTTTTGTTTTAAAAAGATTTTTATTTATTATTAAGAGTGCTTGAAAGGGAAGGGGTAAATATGAGGAATGGAATGAGACTTTCGGATTTTTTTTAAAATTTCAACAAAAAGAATTAAAAATAGTACATACTTATCTGTTTAATCTTAATAATTTGAAATGTTTTTATGTGCGTGCAAACTTTTTTCTAAAAATTCACTAACAAAAACCAAACTTACTATTTTCTTTAAATGTTCATGAAGTACTAGTTTGAATGTTTAATGTTTTCCTGCTTTTGAATATTATTTTATGAAATAGTCAATCAATTTGGGATAAAAAAAAGTTTGTGACCATGATAATCTTTACATATACCAAAATATTGAATTTAAATATCTGGTCGCCAAGAATGAAATTTAGTTGAAAAAAAAAGCACAGTTGGTTGGTAACTTACAAATATAAATAATTATTTCATTCATCAAAGTTTGCACCCATATTGTCTGGATACTTTTGCCATTTAAATGGCAGGTTACTCAGGAAGGTGGTATAAAATCCTTGCGGATGAGAGTCCATGAATTCTTAAAAGGCCAATCTTTTAGCATTGTCGGAATTAATTTCTTATTAAAAAGTTGTCGAAATTGCGGAAAAGTGGTAGTCAACAGTGGTTAGGTCTGGTGAATATGGAGGATGTTGAAGAAATTCCAAACTCCAATGCCTGTAGTTTTTCCACATTCATTTGTGCAGTGTGTATTATACCGTTAGCATACAGAAAGATAGGAATCGATCTTTTGACCAGTCTAGGTTGTTTTTCTTTAAGTTTTAAAATAATTTCGTCCAGTTGGTTGCAGTATGTTTCTACTGTAATCCATACATCAGGTTTCTTGAAATCACAACGGATCATACCTGCGCTAGACCACCAAACATTCACCATCAACTTCTATTGGTAAATAATATACTTTGGAGTGTGTTTTGGTAATTCATCCTTGTCTAACCACTGTGATGAATATTTGAGACTGTCATACAGGATTCATTTCTTACCACAAGGGACAGTTCGATTTAAAAATTGATCAGATTTGTTACGAGAAAGCAACAACAAGTAAGCTTCCGAACACTTTTATTTCTGTCTTTCATTCAGTTCATGCAGAACCCTCTTATCCGAATTTTCCCTTTACCGATTTGAATTAAATGAATTTATATTGTTTGTTTGCCAACACCGAAATTCGAAGATAATTCATAAGCAGTCTGAGATGGTTCAGACTCAATGGCGACCTTTCATTTCATTATTATTGACCTTTGATTTAGGGTGACCGCGTGGCTTATTTGTGAGGTCTAAGTAACCTATGTGAAAATTGATTAACCAATTTGATGCTATCTGCTATATAGTAACCTTAGAGTCAAGTATATTACTAATGTTTCGCATTGTCTGTGATGCCGTAGTTCCACGTTCGAACTCATACTTCATAATAGTGCGAATTTCTGACGGTACAGTTTTCAACAAATTAAGTTTTTAAAAAAGTTTTGAATATTTTTAGAACTTACAATGATTTCTTTAAACAGGCGAGATATGTAACTTTCAAAAAACCCCAGAAAGATAAAATATTAAGCCAAGGAACAATAAGCTATTAAAGCTTGTAATACTATTAACTACACATGTTTCATTCTTGCCAGCCTGATAAATTAATATACAATAATAAATTTAGATCTTATAATCTATGAGCTTATTTAGATCTTATAATCTTATACTTATTCAATAATGGCTATACAAAACCATGAAAATGAAGACTTGAATCTCCGTAAAGTAATTAATTAAGAAATATATGAGAGAGTAAATTTAAATTTCCTTTTATATGGGTAACAATATGGGTCATAATAAAAAAAAAAAACAATTGTAAAGGCAGTTCTCCATTATATGAAACTACCGCTATCTTTCTCTCTCTTTCTAATATACTGGTCAATAATTATTAAACTCCAATTGAATATATGAAAGAGCAAGATAAAATACTTTATTAATAATTACTGGAAAAAATGAGGTAACTCTCTCTCGAATCCCAATTAATTAGTCATTTCTAAATTATGCTCTAACAATGAAATCGGAGCTTACCTAATTACTTGTTTTGATTCAAACAGTTATCGATAACAGCTGGTTCTTATCTAGTAAATGATGCTATACGTTACTTCGCAGAGTAGCACTACAAGATACACTTCAATGTAAAAGGCTAATTAAGGTGCTTCAATCTAAATGATAAATATCTATCAGCAAGTCGTTATAATCTTAATATCCTTAATTATCCATTAAATCTATAATTATCCTTAATTATCCATTAAATCTATTTTATTTATATATCAATATATCTAACTCACTTCACTTGATTCATATCTTAATCTACTTTACTTAATCACGATTCAATTTGTTTGGAAAGAAATTGTAATTATATGCAATTCAAATTACTAAAAAGTTCCTAAGGTAAATGAAGAGAAAAAATCACGAATACCTCAATATCACACGATTTGTTCCGGTAAATTTAATGATTTAAATTCATTTGAGAAACATTTCGTTAGAACTGTTGTAAGATTTCTTATTTTAAAGATTTCTATGCTTTGAAAATATCTCAGCAAAATAAAGGGAATCAATTACACCTCATCGAGTGGGTCTTTTACGGAATATTAAAAATAATATAAGATTTTGCGGAAATCAAGTATTTTATCTATGTCAACAAACTACATTAACTTTTCAGGTATCTCATACATTTCTTTATATATATATATATATATATATATATATGCGTGCGTGTGTGTAATTAGAATAATATAACGTTAAAATAATAAAGAAGTTGAAAATATTTAAAATTTATGTTAACTAAATTAACAAAATAGTATTCATTAAACTTAGAAGATGCACGTGTGTGAGATGTCAGACAAGTTTTCGTCCGGAGCTCTTGTTAGTCAATCAGGATGGCAGGTTTTGAATCACCTATGTCACGATCGACAGCTCAAAATGTGCGTCATCGAAAACTAAGGATGTTTGCGTACAAAATACAGAAATTTTAACCAAAATTTGGACTGTAACATGTAGCATTTGTTGCAGAAATGTTATGTCGCACCGAAAATGGGTACGATTGTCTGAATCGCATCAATTTTTGAAATGAAACTACATTTCTTGTAAGCAACAAAGTCAATTAGTTCCACTACAGAAATTGGGGAAAAGAAAATCCCCATGTAGTACAAGAAATTGAAAGAAACAGTCTAAAAAACAATATGTAGTCTACTTTTTCACATGATATAGTCATAGTACTATTTTTCGTTGCCGATACTACCGTTAAGGCAAACAGTTACCTGAACATATGATGCAAATTAACGTTATATCCTAAGAGAGCAGCATTTACAATTCACTGTTACCATCCAACAAGATGGAGCCCCTCTTTTTTAGGGCACGGATGTTCAAGCGTTTTTGGATGCAACTTTCCCTAATCAAAGAATAGGTCAAACCAAACTAATCAGTATTAATATTTATAGCTGTAATATACAACATTAATTAATAATATTAACATAAGGACCAATTAACATGAAAAATTATTTTTTTCCACATATCTTGGTTATTTCTTAATAATAATTAAAATTTAACGATACGATTTAACGATGCTACAAAAATAGGAAAAGGTTGAGAAAACATTTTCCTCGTAGTAAATTTTGTAAAGCGACAGTAATGCTTCATTTTAAAATATATCATGTTTATTACTCTAAAATTCAAGAAAAATATTACACAAACCAGATTTTTCTAGGTGAAAAAGCACATAATACTTTTAGAGGATAACAAAAGTAATACCTTTTTTTTCTTTAGGTTTATATCACATTTTCTCTTTCTATCTACGTCAAATACGAGTATTTCAAAATACCTTGCGACTTATAATTTGCATGATACATTAAAAATTTCGAATTCAGTTGGAATAACAAGCAATCAATGTAAGAAGGATTCAGAAGAAAGGTAAACATGGAAAACCCTAATTATTTAACGTTATTCGACAATAACAAAGCAAACGCTTAAAAAAATATATCTTCAGAGTAAATTAAAACAGTTAAATAGATTCAATTTTTGGTCCTTTTCCATTTGTCTTTTCTCATTTGTTTGTAAGTGATTGCACATACTTGTAAGTTAGTCTTAGTATTCATTAAAAATAGCGTTGAGAAAAATAAACTTTTTAAGAAATCTTTTATTTCATTATTTTCATTTAAAATGTTCTTATACAAATTAATCAATACTCTGATAAATGTTAAAAACTAAGGATAATACTTTGTCATCATTTCTTACTTGAGATGTTTTGATGAAATCCCTCTAAAAATATTTCATACATATATTTTTTACAATTATGTAAATTTTACTACAATTTCATGAATTATTTTATTATTTTGTAATTTTTGTTATAGAATTAAACTCGTTTTTAGAAAACAGGAAAAGATAAGATTGCTGCTTTAAATCAATCTAAAACTTTGCCAGTGATCCCATAAAAGTTTACTATTTCTCAGGCACTATTCAAGATGAAGATTATTTACTATTACTAATTTAAGAAAACTGATAAAATTGCTAAGCTTCTCGCTTCTCCGATGCACAGTTTATAAAAGAAATGTCACGACATAAAAAGTTGTTAGTAAATAGCAGTCACTTAAATTTAATAATATGAAATACAAGTTATTTCATTTTGAATCATATAATACAAGTTATTTTTTTTAAAATAAAGAGAATGAATAGTTAAAATAATTTTGTTTCATAATATTGGTGTTTAGTGTTTCACAAAACAGTTGCCAGTCTTTGGAAATTGGTTAAATCTCTCTTCTATCCAATGGGAATTCAACCTACTGTAAAATCTGGGTTGCTTAGATAATCTTAAATTTACACAAGTAAGACAAATTTAATGCAAGTTTATCAAGAATTACGAAGGGATATCGTTAAGTTTTAATTATTACCAAGAAATAACTGAGATATCTGTTAATAAAATACATTTTTCATATTAATTTATCCTTATATACATAATGTTATAAATTACAGCTATCAATGTGGATTTGTTTGGTTCCAGGAAGTCGTAGATTAAAAAAAACTCGCAGTATGGAGAAGGTTGAAATTTTTTTCTGTTTGGTTCCACAATAATGACCTTTGAAAGATCAAGAAACGCTAGAAGATTCCGGATGGCGACTACGTAGAAAAGTCTAAAGAATAATAAATAAATATTACGAATCATTTAGATTATTTTTTAGTAATAATTGAGACTTTACGGTACTGAGGGTTAATAACTAAAAACTTTACTATTAAGCGGGTAACTTCAATCTATGACTTCCTGAAACAAACAAAAAATCAATGTTAACAGTTGTAATTTACGACATTATGTACATGAAGATCATTTAAGACACAGAATTAATTTTATCCAGGTATATTGGTTATTTCTTAGTAATAACTAAAACTTTATGAAACCCCCTCTCATTTTGTTTATAAAAATTTATATTTGTCTCATTTTTTCCCACTTATGTGGGAAATTACCCGAAGAAACGAATGAAAAAGATCTAGTAAGATACACATCATTATGAGCAGTATTATTAATACTATGTTAGATTATATATAACATTATTTTTTATATTGCATCGTTTTTAGAGAGAAAGTGTAACTTTTGTTAATGAAACATAGCTGACATTTAGATACGGTGTAATATTTATATATTAGTCAAAATATATATAAAAGAAATACAACATATTCTAGTTTTTGTATCAAAAAAAGTTCTAATATTAAATTGTATTTCGTAAAAAGTTTATTTTGCTTCATTTTTTATTGAAAGAAAGAAGTGATCGTTAAGGATTGAGAAAGTTTAGAATTCCACTGCGATAGAAAAAATCGTTTTTTTTAATAGTTATTTGTAGAGAAATTAATATAACATTTAATTCCACAATTCTGAAACATATTACAAAAATCAAATAAGAAAAAAAAAAGCTGAAGATAAACTACAGATGAAATTCCAAGAAAAATATTGAAAAAGAATTTAAAAACATTATTAAGAATTATAATACCTGTTCTTCGTAAAGGAAAATTTAAAAACTCAATATTTCAGCTAGCAAGCATGAACTATTTTTATTGAGAGCCCACATCCAATACGGTTGATGAAAACTCATCTGAAAATTTATTAAATTTAGAGTTTCATTTTGTAGTGCAAAGATAGTTCTTTAGCAAAACCACGTAAGGAAATTAGATAGTTCTGAAACGATAATTAAACGATATAAAATAATAGTTATTAAAATAATAGTTTATCTACTCAAGTAGTATATAATAATAACATTAAATTATGAAGAAATAATTTAGTAAAAATCTAACGAGCCACTTGATAATCTGAATTAAATCTTTTTCTATTCCGAGCGAATATTTAAATTTCCGAAGAAGATAAATTTTCAGTATCGTTGATTACGAATACAGCTTATAAACGCCTGCCTCGGTATTACTGCTGTTAATATTTTCCGTGACATTTATTCTTGCTGTAATTCTTTTCAGTTAATATTCCACGTTGAATAAATATCGTTTGACGGAAGGTAAAACAGAAAACACGAGTCCTGTTACTAAACTAAAACTTATTTTTGAAATGATATTTTTTACAATGATTTATTTGGAGAAAAAATTGCAATTTTGTTATAAAGATCGAGCAATGAATAAGTATAACTACTTTCAAAAGATCTTTAAGTATTAATAGTAAGAGACAAAATAATGTGTGACTTATTGCGCGCCAAACCTACGCGTAGTAGAGTTCAAGATAGACCATAACGTCATATGTCGTAATATGAACCAGACTTTAACTCCCAGTGCAGACAAAATCTTGCTTCTTAGTCACTTCAGCGTTGAATTTTAAAAATCTAAGTGAATTTTTTTAAAAATTCTCTTATAGGTACACACCATCATGATGCATAGTTTCAGCATACCAAATATTGTGCTTCTGGGTCCTTCCATCTTTGTGATATATTGTCCAATCATATATACTACTGCGCTCAAATTGCCACTTTTGTTGATATAGAAATGGTTTGGAATAAAAACTAATGTGGCTCCATTATTTTTAAGCTATTTCAAAAACTCAAATTGCGTTAAAAATAATTCAAATGTGTATCTTTTGAGTAGCAAAAGTTCGAAAGTTCTACTCGAAGACTCGGAAAAATGGCTAAAATATACCGAAAATAAGTTTTAAAATTTTTATTTTGGAGGAAATATACTTGAGGTTCCTTTTAGCATCAACAAAACACCTTACACAAATTTGAAGAGATACGATCGACGGTGAGATATTTATTTAACGGAGATGCTGACTTTCCTATTTATATAAAGATACGCAAGAGATTCAAGGGATGTCTAGACTTTTAACAATTATTCGATTATGCGAAAAACACCCTTTTTCAAATATAACCCACCAATGAAACTGAGCAGGAACTTGAGAGTTTTATCTTATAATCTTCATATACATATACATTAATTCTAGAATTTTCATACAACTTTTAAAAAGTCTCAAAAATTATAAAGAAATATTTTTTGGTCACCTTTTAAAAAATTATGAAAATCAGCATTTTATTATACGCAAGTTTCTGAAATACAATATTGCTCAAAATTTGCAAAAGTAACGCTATCTAGGAGAAAAATGTTCAGTTTTGAATATGTTTTTTAATTGTTCAGCTGTATACATACGTTTTAAAAATTTATGGTATGAAATTGTTTTAATGCAATTATTAAGAAAATTATGGTATTTTAAGAAGAAATACAATTGAAATTTTATAAAATTACTTCTTTTAATAATTCGTCTAAAAATTGATGTATTAATTTTAAAGAAACTTATTTTGAATATGAGCATGGAATTTCAAACTAATATGATAAATAGTTTCTGAAAGATTCTTCTATCAAGTTAAAATTTGTTTGTTTTGAGAAATGTGAAGTTAAAGTTGAAAAATAATATAAAAGTTGAGAGTGGTTCAGTTAATTTTCAGTACCTTTGAATTTTGGTAAGACCGTTACAATTCTGAAATCAAAGTGTTGGGAAAAGATAGGGCTCTAACATATTGGTTTTCAGAAAATAAAAAATTTTTTGAAGTATAATGGTTCTGATAATCTTTAAGGGGTTAAATCATTGCTATAATTTTTTAGAAATAAATTGTATTTTTTGGAAACTATAAAAGAAAATCCCTCAGTGTTCATTCTTAAAGCGAAAGCGTTTCGCTTGTATAAACAATTTTTCAGAGTTTCACTTTCAAATTTGTTTTATTTACAAAATCGCTCAGTGATAAGTTTCTCTCAGGGATACGACTTCAGTAATTCGTATGAAACTATACAGGATACACCCTTCTTTTAAAACAAAACTTTTATTATAAAACTGCACTTAAAATATGAATCAGGTAAGTTTGAATAATCTCATCAATTAGCTAACTTAATTGATAAATTATGAATTTAAAGAATTATAATCTTATTAATTCTTATAAGTATTCATTTTATTATAATATAATTAGAATCCGTTATTATAGAAAATACTTCTATAAAAACAGATTTAAATTAATAAAATGAATATGAATGAATTAATAAGATGAAAAAGGAAGAAAACAAATAATTTCTTTTTAAGAATTTAAAGAATTACATTCTCGTTAATTCTTAAAGGTATTCGTTTTATTACCACAGAATGTGAATGTACTTCCATAATAATAGAATTAAATTAATGAAATAAATAGGAATAAATCAATGAAATGAAGTGTAGGAATCAGGTAGTTACTTTTATATTTTATTTTGTGAAATTATTCTTAATAATAATGCTTAATAATAATATTTCACAAAAATTCATAATTTGTCAGATTTAATTACATTATTCAACTCATTATAGTGAAAATTGAAGTATTATTGTCATTTTCTAATTGAATATATAATATGTAATACGTATAAGTAGATTATTGAGTTTTCAAATAAAAGAATAAAAAATAAAATAAAAATGTATTTATTAAATGCGGGATAAATCATTTTATAAATCAATGTTTCTCTAAAGATATTCTTTGCAAAAAGTGTAAATACGTACTCACGAACGAGTTTTCAAAATTTTATCATCAATTACTTCTCACTGTATAGTTATTCAAATCCTGTATTCAATGTCGCTTAAATAATTTCTCTCCAATTTTAAGTCTTACATTCATGGTAGATATCTTTTGGAATATTTCGTTCTTTTCCTTAATCAAAATATTCATTTTTCAATATGATTTTGTTGGAAGAATAAAAAAAAACATACAGTTTTTAAGTACAAAATTAAAAATAAGCATTTATTATTATCACGATTGTGATACTGTATTCTTCAATACAAACGGAAATATTTAAATTGAAATCTACGCAAAATCTGCTAAAAAGATTGAAGCAAATGAGAAAAATGTAAATGATATTTTACCTTATATTCTGCAAAAATATTGTGCAAGATAAAATTTCACATTAGAATAAGTTAAGGAATTAATCAATGATTGTTAAATTTTATAGGTAATATATTTTCATCATTTTTTGCTATGAAAAAATACGTGTGAAGATGTAGAATTCCTTTTTTAGAGGTAATTTAGCACGTTTATTGGATAAATTAAATTACAAAATACACAATAAGTTAAATAAGATAAACTTTAACTGATGTTTTACTTAACATTCATTTCAGCTCAAAAATGTTCTGAACACAGTTTGTTTTCAATAGGTTTATACAGAATTTAAGTTGATAAGAATTATATAAATCATCAAATGAAAATTTGAGATTTTAATACACTAAGTACATTTTGATAATATTACCACTTTTTGAAAAGAAATAAGGTGCTTTTAAGGCACTTTTGGTTGACGGTATTAAATTGCTCATTAAGGTTTTTAAAATTAAGCAAAGCACTTTTATTATTTTTTAGTTCTCAAATTATTTACTGTGAAGAAGAACGAAATTGATAAACGTACAAAATTCTAGAAGAGTGTAACAAATTGTTGAGATAACATTTTAATGCTATACATTTTTATTTAACCCCCCCCCCCCATCTTACTAAGCTCTGTAACTATTATTAATTATAAGCGATCATTTGATTTGTTGAGTGAACAAATATAAGTAAAAAATGTAAAATGAAATTTTTATTTAAAGATAAAACTTATATATGAGGTCAAAATAAGTATTATCATCTGAAGCTTTTTAAATTATATATTAAATAACATTTCAAAATTATTTGTATACCTTTTAGTCCATCTATAAATAAAAAAAGTGATTTAAATTTTTTTACTTGTGTTTTTTATATTCTTTTTTATTAAATTCCTACTAGTTATTAGCCCACACTCTCCCTATATATATATCTTGTTCAAATTTTCAATCGTTCAATTTATATTTTATTAGTGAAAATGCAGTTTAGGCCAACCACTTGGCGCAATTTCAAAAATTACCAAACTTGGCGATTTTTTTTTGACTGAACGTTAAGTCCGCGAAGCGGAGCAGGGTAACCACATTTGGCAAAATACCGCCAAATAATTCCTGTCGCCAAGGGGGTTGGGCTGAACTGCATTCCAATAATTTAATTTACCGGATGAATTAAGAAACAAGCCAATGCTTTTACTATGTTATTTGTCTTACAATGGCAAATTTGGTAGAGCATCGGCGTAGAATCTTCATACATTCGGATCGAATCTGGTCGGAGCATAATTTTTTTAATTTAATTTTCAAAAATTCAAGTTTCAAAGTTTCAGTTTTTTTGATAATTAGTTTTAGTTTTATATGGGAGAAAAATATTTCTCTTATATAAGATATTTAGCAGGATATCATTTAAGAACAAATACCGTCAGAGACGAAGAGAGTGCAGCGTGCTGGAAAAATTGTATTTCATTGGAATTACACGTGTACACAAAATTCCGGCCCGGTCAGATAATAAGAAGCAGGTTAAAATTCGAGTACAAATTTTGGAATCTCTCTAGGAAGATATTCATACATATGAACATAGAAAACTAAATAAAAGCGTGTAAAATAATAACGAATGTAAATACTAAAAGTTTGCTTACAAATTGCAAAGAAATAACATCTCAAAGGAAAATGAACTGGTATTTTATGTATAACGATATGATTATTTATGAATTGCTTGATACAAATCAGGATAGTATATACACAATTACGAGTAAGTATATTTTAACTATTTGTTATATATAAAACAATATAAATGAAACAGAAATACTATCACATTATTTATAATTTTATCCTTTGCTATTTAGTAGTAATAATAAGAATATTAAAAAATAAAATTCTAGTAAAAATCGATTGATAATTTGATTTGTAATTCATAGTTTATCGCGCGCACCAGTAGTTTATTCATAAACTATTGAATTATTAATTAATAAATAACAAAATTAGAAGTGTTATAACTTTATCAATATCAAATGTTTAGCAAGAACTAAAATTAAAAAGAGAATGCAAATTCTAGTTATGGGCTCTTTATAGGTTCAAACTGATAATTTTATCAAGATACACAAAAATTAACAAAAGTAATTTACTTAGATCGCAATTTAAACAGAACATAATAAATGTTGTTTGAACACCAAGCGAAAAGTAAAAAAAAAATCTATTAAAAATGAAAAGACCAGGAAATGAAAAATATCTAGTAATCTACGAAAATAAAGAATTTTATTTTCACTCGCGTAGAGTGTTCTTTTGAAACAAATGACATGCATATATATCTCTGTAAGCTGAAGGTAAAGACAAAGGCTTATTGAAAAATATTCATTATCAAAATTTTTTTTTTGTAAATAAAGAACCCTCCCCACACAAAATCCTTAAACTTCTCTTCTGTAAAATTTCAAAAATGGATATACGTGGGATTATCCTAGATTTAATTATTACTAAGAAGCAACCGAGATGTTTGAATAAAATTTATTCTGCATTTTAATTGATCCTTATCACATTTAGTTGTAAACTACAATTGTACATGTTGATTTATTTGGTGTTAGGAAACAGTGGATAAAAGCAACCCATTATTTCTGAAGCTTTAATTATTAATAAAAATAATCGAGATAGAAATTTTTATTTATTTTCTCTGGATTCATCATCCACAGTTATACATTTCTCTCAGCGTTTCGTGAACTTCAAAAGAACGTCATTGTAGATATCAGCAAATTGTCTGTTACTCACATTTTGCACATAAGGATAAATTAATAGGAGGAATAAATATAATACAGATATTTCGGTTGATAACGAAAGATTTACATTACTATCTCGTATTAAGTATATTCGATGTAAAAAATACACAGATGATTTGAAGCTTGGAAATCTAAATATTAATTTAAAGACAAATCAATTAAATCAGAATTTTGTTTGGTTGCAGATATCTTTGGGAACATTTACTGCTATTTTTTGCTTTATTTCAATATAACGAAACTGAATTTAAGTAAATTAAACAGTATCCACTGTTGCACTTAAATGTTTTTGTAGATAATTGTTGTTCACGCTTTTATTTAAGTTATTAATAGTTATGTATCTTCTTGAAAAAATTTATTAACAATATCCTTTTATATCAAGAATCTCTTGATCCAAAGTCACTTGGTAGAATTTAAAACTAAACTCAGAATTTTTAAAAGAATAATTTTTTTTTCAGAAAAATATCCGAAATTTGAAAAGCTATAATTATAAAATTAAAGAATTTACTGCTTTAACGGGAAAATTATACTTTAAAGTTTATAAAACTACAAATGTACAAGGAGATCATCACCGGAAATGCAACCGTGTCTTGTGGTACGGTACAGTGGATTTTTCGCAGAGGGCCACCACGTTCTTAATCTGTGCCTGTATCCGAGCTGATTTAGCTTCCTGTAATTGTCTTTTCTCAGGATCTACTTAAGAAATAAATTTTTATCTCTCATCACCAGCAAGAATATACGAACTACAACACCTTCAATTATAGACATTCCGACTGTAACACCGAACATGCTGAAAAAAGTAAGGAATGAGTTCTACTATCGACTGGTTATCGTTCGTGTTTCTGTCAGTGACCACATTGAATATTTATAATTTTATAAATTTTAAAGTGTTGTTTTTTATATAGTTTGTCCAAAAAGGTTGCAACTTCTATAATATTCCTATTTAAACACCCTGCATTATGAGAGTCAAAAGTTTGAGTTGCATAAATTTTTTTCTCTGAGTCAGTGGATGTACTGGAGTTATATTTTTTTCAGCAGGGTATGTAATGCGTTTTGAGGTAAAAGGAAATGATGATGTTGGTTTAAAACGAATATTTTTTTTCTTTAGTGAATTATTAGTATTACAGTTGTGATAGCATCCCCTCATTGCTTAACTCCCCAGACATCTTAAAATTTATTTAAATAGTCAATAAGTGCAAAACTCCAATTGAAGATACGTCAGAAAAAGTCAACACGCAGTTCATTATCCATCAACGCAAAATATGTAAGATCGCTTTCTCTCGAATCCCTCTTAACTCTGTCAATCCAAGTTTGTATTCTAATTAAGCCTTAACTTACCAAATCCTTCTTTCCGATTCCAACATTTCTTGCTAATAACAGGATAACTCTTATTACTCTAGCCAGGAGTCGCTTCTAACTACTTTAAGTACAAATGGTTAATTGCAATGATTCATTCCAATTTACAAATATCTATCATCTTTTCGTTATCCTTCCTCACCCTTCTTTTTACTTTCAGTTCAATTTGGCTTACATATCACTATCTTTAACTCAATTCATTACACTTATTATCTTCATCGAATTTACCTAATCAAGTTTCATTTGGGTTGGCAAGGAGTTGTCATTTTGTGCAATTCATATTATCAATTAGTTCTCGATGTTAGTAAAGAGAAAATAGCGAGTAACCCAACATCACACAACGATAAAATGCACACCGTTTTCTTTCCAATCTATCTATAAATATCTGGAGCGGCTGTAAAATTTATTTCCGTGCCACCAGCAATTGTTGTATCCGATGTCGCTCGGAATAATATTGACAGATATCTATTGTTTTACAAAAACAAAGGGAAGTGTATATTTTTGTTGATAAACATATGCTAAAATATCTTTAATTGTCGGTAAATAACGAAAGTGAAACTTAAGACTTAAAATTGTTTGATCCTTTGGAATTCTAAGATAATTTACGTCCGGGAATGCAAATCCGGGATATGTAAAAATTTGAGTGGTATGGTTGTGATGTGCTGCTTTGATATTTTTTTTAAAAGAAATATCGTAGCGTACTTGTGCTAATATTCATTCGCAAATAAAAATCCACATATGAGCATGCATTTATCAAATCATCACATTCAAAAACTAAGGTGTATATAGTTAGATTTGATCAACACCACATTATAGAAACAGAATCAACTATTGGCAACGAGCCTTGTAATTTTCATTGCTGAACCGATGATGAAGTAGACATCTCAGTTGATACGAGGGAAGTTCCGAAAATAATTTTCTTCTTTTTTTCACATGGAAAACCTTACTGTCGAAAAAAAAGTCATCATGAACAATTCACCTTGTGCTATTTTTCGACATAGTCGCAATTGACATTGAGACACTTTTAGTAGGGTGCAATGAATTAGAAGAAAATCCTCTAGTAAAACTCAGTGCCCTGAGTTGCAAGGAATTGTCGTACAGCCTGCACCCCCTCAGCATTGGATGGACCTGATCACGACCAATAAGCATCATGGAAACCACGTCAGACACCATTGTACGCCAGTCCGCTAACACCATGTCCTGTACTCTAGCAGTGTTGTTTTAATTCGTGGATGTAGAAGAACATCCACTTCGATCTTCTTCCTCCACTTTCTGACTTCCTTCACTGAACGTACAACACCAGCGTCCAACCATTTGACGAGACATGACCTGTTCACCATACACTGTCTATAATTTTTTGTGGATGATTAGTCCTATGAGAACATTCATACTGGATAATAGCACTTACTTCCATTGCCCACTATGTTGTCAGTCACTTCTTTGGAACGCTGGTCTGCAGCTACTCTCTCTTTTTTTCTTCACTCGGAGCGTATGTTATTCTTCTCATCTGACGCTACTTCCGTCATTGAGCCACTGCGGGCGTGGGTTCTTATGGCGGTTGTTAGTTTCTTCTGGTGTATCATGCGTTCTTTAAAACAAAATGACGAAACTCACTTTCGGAACATCCCTCGTATCTAGCTACCCTTCCACGACATCTGTTGACTTTGAGGTTTTGTCCATTTAATTCAACACGCTGCATGTCTCATTATTTCGCTTCATATTCTTGATCAGGATTCCAATCCACTATCCACCAACTACCAAGGATCACGACTTCAGGGTTCCTATTTATAAGCTATTTTGAAAGTGTGAACGTAATTTTAAAATTCCAAAATGCACCCAAAAGAGCAAAAAATAATGAAGGTTTTGAAGGAATTATGTTTTTACCCCTCCGAGTTTTGAAAATATTTTGAAATGTTTTTTTTTCTTCTGAAAGATCTGAAAACCTACTAATAATTAAAGCTTGAAAAGTGGTATACTGATCCGTATTGAAAGAAAATACCAATCAAAACAGAAACTGTTTAAAATGTAAAGAAAATCTCATTGCTTTGTATCTAGTAGCACATGATTTTCGCAACAATTATTCATACGAGTTTAATAAAAAAATATTGCATCAGTTAATAAATTCTAATTATCGTAATGAACATTAGAAGCCACCCAATTCTTTCATTATCAAATTCCGAAGTTCGACTGCCGAAAGAGATCGATCGTCAAAATTATAAACCCAGAAAACTGATGTTGATATTCTAATCAATGGTCTTTCACAGTTTTGACAGTTCTAAGATTTACAAAGATCATTAAAGCTGATTGCCTGAGGAGTAAAGGCCAATAGTTATTTAAAAAAAAAAAGCTGGAATCTCCCAAGATTAAGAATTGTGTTCCATGTTCTTTTTTAAAGTTTGTAAATAATCTTTGAGGATAAAATTAAACTATTACTAATATAAAAGGAATCAAATTTTATCTTTTCATCTGTCACCTAGGAACAAATTTTATTTAACTCAAAGAAAGCAGCAAAGCAAGTCGCGTAATTATTATTTTATCAATATTTCATAAGGAAAACTGTTATCAGTCTAACTGCATACATCTATCATAATATCAATACTGTATAGGCATCATTATAAATACAATACGAGTATCATAAATCAATTATTATCTCACAGATGCTAACATCTGTATTTAATAATGTCTGAGATGGATGTTTATTGATCATTAACGTCTCACTTAGAAGCAACTCTCGGGCTATCGGCGACGAACCTGTTTGTTTCCAGCCTCTGCCAAATGACGAGGACGACACTTGAGCTGTCATCCTACTCTCCTAACATCCTCACACTACCACGCTAAGACAGTCTCGACATAACACGCATTAGCGCGTAATGTGACAGATCTTTAATGGAATCGGGACTCGAACTCACGACTTGATTGAAATAACGCCGGCCATGGGTTCGGGACCATGGCCACTGGGCTACCGCGGCCGCAACTGATGTTTGATACATAAAAGCAAAGCTATAGGTAATTTTACGATAAAATTTGTGACTTATATTTCTAAAACGCTTTTACTTGTTTCTGTAGTTGCAATCTAAACAT
This sequence comes from Nephila pilipes, assembly GCA_019974015.1. Taxonomy (NCBI): domain Eukaryota; kingdom Metazoa; phylum Arthropoda; class Arachnida; order Araneae; family Nephilidae; genus Nephila; species Nephila pilipes. The sequence goes on from BMAW01113846.1 coordinate 50,608, forward strand.
ATACTTGGTAAATTTATGAGATTGCTCATTTGTATATTTTACATTTGCAGCAAAGCAATTACTCAATCAATTACCAGTAGATTTAAGAATACATAAGGGTGATTCGATAAGTTCTTGTTTTGACGACCAATGGCGTAGATAAGGACGGTTACTATAATGTGCTGTCATCTGTCAAATGGCGCGAAGATAAATGTGATCCAGAAGTTTTTGATTTGGCTCCGTCATTCATTGCCAAACTAAAATTTAATTGATTCTTCGACGAGTTGTCATCGCCATTTTGCATTGAGTTGTCACTGTTGAAGGGACTTGAATCTTCAGCGTTGAGTGATTTTTGACCCCGTGTAGGGGGACAGATTTGGTGACCTTGGATGTCTGTGGCTAAGTTTTTCGATCCCTAGACCAGTGGGTCCAAAGAAAAATTGATCGGTTACTTTTTTCACTTCGCCTCTACCAACTTCTAGGCCATAAGAATGTATCTCTAAAGCTAGTTAATATGGCATTTTAACTTTTGGCGTTGTTGTTGAAGAAAGTCGCTGAATACTCCCCGTCCAGTACCATCGTGATGATACGAAAAGTAATTTAAGTATTTGTAGAGAAGGCTGCTTTATCAGCCATTTCTGCAATTACTATACATCCCCTCCTTGTTGTATTGGGTTTTACGTGGAACCGTCTTCCATTTGACGCCATCAACTGTCTCTAATTGAGTGTAGGGTCTCGTTGACACATGCGCCAGAGCAGGTATACCACTAGTCGTGATTTATGTGTGATTGTCTTAGTTAGGGATATAGGCAAAGTGTTTTTGTGTGTCGAGGGCACTTACAATCAGTTGTTATAGGTTGTGCTGCCATCTAGTGTTCACGTCCGGTCACCACTTTGGCGTTGAGGGATTTCGACCCCTGGAGGGAAAAGAATTGGTGACCTTGGATGTCGATCTCTGTTTCGATCCCTGGACCAACGGGTGCGAAGAAAAGTTGATCGGTCACTTTTCACTGCTTCTCTACTTATTAGGCTAAGAGAGACGTCTCTCTCAGGTTAGTTAATAAGGCGTTATAACTTCTGGCATTGTTGTTGAATAGAGTCCCTTACCAATTCATCATGGGCCGTGGTAGCCTAGTGGTCAAGGTCGTGGACTAGCGGCCGGAGGTTTTCGTTCAGTCGCGGGTTCGATCCTTGGCCGCCAAAGACCCACCGTGTAGCCGGGGCTGATGCACGTTAAATCTGTTCGGGGCTCAAAGTCCTCCCGTTGGTGTGGTGTGGATGTTAGGAAAGGGGGATGCCAGCTCAGGTGTCGTTCTCGTCACTTGACCGTGGTTCAAAATTACGAGGTCTGTCGCCAATAGCCCTCGTGTTGCTTCTAGTGCGACGTTAATAAAAACTAAACTAAATACCAATTCATCATTAGAGGACAGAAACTGAGCAACAATCAAACAATAGGTTTCTTCCGGTGAATCTACGCCACAGAAGGTGCAGATCAGACGCCAGCAACCAATGACACGATTTCCAGATTTGGCACAAGGTACAATTCTCTGTGGCACTCTACCCCGCTCTACAAAGTTATGAGACAAAGATAAATCACCCTGTCTTTCTTCTGTGAGAGTCTTCTCTTTTTGAATAATGGAAAGAATTTGCTACAAAATTAAAGATATTTTCCCATGATATTAATACTAGCACCTACAAATTCTCGCCAAAAATTAAAGCGCTTGGAAAAACATCGACCATAGACAAAGATGAATTTCAAAACTATGTTGAAGCACTTAAAGAGGAATTTTCCAAAAAATACAGACTTTAAGACTAGTATGCCTATATTTTCCTACTTAATCAAACCCCTTTTAATAGTTACGCCCATTAATATTACAATTCGATTTGACAATTTTTGAGTCCATGGAAGTTGATTAATTTTGAAATGGAACCTACTGTGAACTAAAATCTACAGAATAACTAATTTTCATTGATAATTAGTTACATTTAATTACATTAAATGTAAAATTAATTACATTAAATGTTTATTTATATTATTAATTAAAATATTAATAGTTTATTTATATTAAATTATATTTTTTTCCAAACTATATATATATTTGGGATGATTATGTGGAGCAGATGTTTCTTGAAAAATCTAATTTATATTTTAAATGCGAAATAATAATACAGTTTAATTAATTAAAAAAGTAGCAATTAAGTTAACCTTTTAATAATTGGAACAGAAAGCTAATCAAATGCATTATTCAGAAATAGATCTCTGAATGTAATCTTTTTCTGGGTATTTTCATGAAACCCTATTTTTTGATAAAACTTGTGAAGCTTCGGTTTCTATATTAGCCATATTTGATTCATCGTAAGTTAATTAAGTTTAGGCAATAATTACCAAACCCCAAAAAAATCAATGGTTCAAAATCAAACTGTTTATCATGTCTATGAAGCAGACTCTGTCGCATCCACTACAAAAGATTAACATTATAAAATGCAACCGTATCTTATCGCTGACTCACCGGATCTGAGTCAGTACTAAATTTGTAAGATGGATCCGATTAAATGTTTCTTCTTCCTAATCGATGAATCAAAACTTCTCATCTCTGTCTCTTAACACTCTTATTAAACTCTTCGCTACTGATAAATTATATCTCGTTGATCTTGTTCCAAAATACTTCTATTCTTATTTACTTAAGTCATGATTTATGCACAAGAGGAAGCCTTCAAAACAAATAAGTTCATACGAAAGACCTCAAAAGTTTAGTTGAAATGGAAAGGCATGTGAGAGGCCCGTAATAAACTGAGTAGATTGATTGATAAAACTGAGTAAATTGATGAATAATTTATAAACGTCACACTTTGAGCAAACACGAGGGCTGTTAGCTATAAATCTCATAATTTTGAACTACGAGGTGTGGCTATTAAGTAACGAGACTGATGCAGCTACAGTAGAAGTACGCATGCGCCAAACGCCAGCGACGACAGCTGTTCTCTTTCGAATATAGTGCCTCTCGTTTCTGTAAGAAATTCCGTATACCCGAAGCCTTTATTCGAATTAAGAGTTATTTTTTTTTTGTTTCCCTGAAAAATAATAAGTGAGCAACGAATTGTTGTGAAATTTCACATGAAACTTGGGGAAAACAGCTACTGAAAATTATAATTTATTAATAGAGACTTATGGTAATTAAGGGGTACTTGTCTGTTATAGCGGCTCCCGATGATTAATCGCCAAGCGACTAAGAAATATCACCAAGCAAGTAGTATCAAAAGATAGGCTTCACGAGTTTGGGGAGGAGTTGGTGCAATTGTAATTTGACGGGCGCCGCTATAATAGACAAGTACCAATTAATGTTTATCTCGTGCACGCGTTTTTGAATAGTTTAGGCGTTTTCAAGATGTTCGAAAAGATGTTGAAGATGATTCACGCCGAGTCGCCCTCTCCCGTCGAACGAATGACAGTATTGAAGAAAATGGTAATCTGGTTCGATCTGACCGTCGGTTAAGTATTCGTGCGATTGCTGAGACTCTGTTGGAAATGACAAAGAATCCGTACGCCGAATTTTTCCTCCAAGATAACACGCTGTCTCATTCTACATTGTCTATAAAGAGGTTCCTAGCCAAATACAGCATCCGAATGTTAGACCTTTCACTTTATTCGCGAGATCTTGCTCCATGCGACTTCTACCCGGTTCCTAAGGTGAAATCTGTATTCAAAAGAATATGATTTGAGTCCGTTGAAGCTGTGAAAGAGAAAGTGGCTAGCGTTCTAAAGGAAACGCGTTCTTATTCTAAATTTTATACTAACATACCGATATTTATGTCTTTCTTATCGTAAAAAATATATTTAATGCGCTGCTCAAAATAAGACTTTTTTATTTGAGATATATGTGATATATAAATGATCACATCCAGTGATTGAAACGTTAGAAACTTCCATTGATATTATAGAGAAAAATATTCTAAAATCAGTTTTATTTTTTAATTTTTTTTTAAAAAAAAAATATTGCCCAATTAATCTGTTTGATTTCAATGACTAGTTTTTCATTAAAATATTCTGGAGTGTTTTCAAATTTGAAAGGAATGCAGAAAGAATATAACTTTAAAATAACAATAACTTTAAATTCGGTTAATAAAATTGTTTTAATAGTTGTAAAGTATTACAAGTATTACAAAAGTTATTTATCTTCATCAATTTTTGACGCAATTAAACGTTGGTAATGAATGGAACAGTTAAAACCACCTTAAAATCAGGAAACATATCCTTCACTATCGACAAGAAATGGAATGCTTATTTTAAGAAAAGTTTTGCAGAACTTATGATTTTTTGGTATAGAACTTGAATAACAAGTAAGATATTTTCTATTAAAATAAGATCTTAAAATTTCAAATGAAATTCTAGATATGCATACATTGGCCAAAGTAGAGCGAAGAAATTTATTCGCCAGAAGAGTTTTTCTTTGTTAACAAAAATGCGACGAAATATCACATAACGTCCTTTAAAATCGCATCAAGCATAGATTTGTTTCATAAGAATGATGAAAAAATAAGTGAAAAATCAAAATGTGTTACATTTTCAATTGGTGAACAAATTACTATGGTGAGACAGACACTACTTTTAACTAACTTTTTTACTACTTAGACTAACTTTTACTAAACATATTTTGGAGGTGTAATAATTTGAGGATATTTTCACTTTCAAGACCAGTTTTTACCTAAAACATACAAATTGAAAGCAGTAAATAAATATTCTAAATAAGTTTTTGAAAAAAAACATTTGTTAAAATGCCGAATTTTACAAGAAATATTTAAATTTCTAAAAGATGCTGATGTTACAACGTCACCCTGAATATTCGCTTTATGGTGTTCTATACTTGATTGAAATTTATGAAAATTCTTGAATGTTTTTCGAGAACAAATCATATTTGATATAAGTTCATAACCTTCAAAATGGTCAATGTGTTTTTATCGTTCTTCGAAATTTAAACTAAAAATAGTTTTGTTAGA
>BMAW01113846.1:70519-119942 GCA_019974015.1 Nephila pilipes
CATTTAGCAAAATATCGCCAAGTAATTCTTGTCGCCAAGGGTGGTTGGGTAAAAATGCATTCCATCCATTTAATTTACCGGATGAATTAATTAATTTTAGTTAGTTTTAACGTTATTATGTATTTCACTTGGTGTGTATCTGTCTGTGTGTGTATCACTGTGTCATCAAGTTTTCTATCGTTAATTTAACCAACTTCCCATCAAGCTAGAGCTCTGAAATTTTGGGAATTGTTCTTACTTGCTTAACAATGCAATATTTAGATATTTGCGTCCAGTTTTAACTAATATTTCAATAATTTTTTAATAAACTTTGCCGCCATATAAAAACGTTGTTTTTAAAAACGTTGGTTTTTAATTCGAATTATTATCTTTAAATTACACCCCGAGTATTGCATCCAACGATGTAAAGTCCTGTTGCTACTAAAATTTCTTCATGTTCAAGTAAGGGAGCTACTGCATGTTAAATTAAACAAAGTTTAAAAATTCTCTCTTAAAATGTTATGAAAGTCAGGAGAGTAAAATACCAACTCAGATGTCGTCCTCTTTATTTTATCGGTTCAAAAAATACGAGATCCTTTGTTCACGGACCTCTTTTGTGATTTTAGAGTGAAAAATTAACTATTTTTGAATACATGATCCCAATGTTTCATTAAACCTTAATGTTACAAATATATTTTATTATTTTTAAGTTTCTAATTAACTATCAGCGATTCCTTTTCAAAAATGAAACAAAAGTTCTTTTTCTAATCTTTTGAAGTATTGTAAATGGCAATCGATGTTTTGGAAAACGTTTGGAAAAATTTTAAATCAATATAAAAATTTAAGCAAACCGCAAATGTAATAATTATTATAAATCCCTTACATTTAAAATGCGTGAACTATATTATATTCTTTTCTTAATTAATTTAATCGAAGGCATAAAATTTTAATTAAATATAACAAAAATTTTAAAAGTTAATTTTAAATAGTCATTGTATTTCCGGTTTTTTTCTAAAAAGAAAAAAATTAAGCTGAAACTTTACTTTTAAAATATAAATTTATCATTAAGAAATCAACTGAAATTCTGATCGTGAAAAGCTTTTAAAGCATGAACTGAAATTCAGCGAATCAATCAAGCATTTTATGAATCCTGTTTTAGTTAAATTACGAAATGGAGAAATAAAAACATTTAAGATTGGTTCGATTATTTTAATTAAAATAAGATTTGTAGGACCTTATGTGTTTCTGTATCGCAAAATACTCAGGAATTTTTTTTTCTTATCATAAACTGCGTTACACTCGAATATTATCCTCTTCGAAGCATAGGTGACAAAGAACGTAATATATCAGATAAAAAGTTAGACCAATTTCATTATTAATATAAAGACTAAATAAACATATATCTAATTTCAATGATAATTCAGCAACAGATAAGGTAAAAAGATCTTGGACTGTAACGTATTATTAGTATAAATTATAAATAAATTTGTAGTTGAAAAGCAGGTGACGAAAGGAATTAATTTTTTTTTATATAACAAGGCAAAAAGAAATCTGATATGATTGGAGAAAAAATCCATTGAACTCTTTTTTTTTTTTTTTTTTTTGTTACTGATAACAAATTGACAAAAAAAGAAGAAAAAGAAATAAAAAAGGGAGCTGTACCAAAATTACTGAAAAAGATATGCTTGTTTGCTTAAGAAAGTTACCTATAGTTTATCGCAATATTTTAACTATTTGTTAAATTGTTTCTGAAGGTATAAGATGCCTTACATTGCTCTATTTATCAGTTACCAAGCCAATTTTCATAAACAGATTATGTTTGTTTTTTACAGAGTCCAATTTCTCTTTAGAGATTCTTTCGGAACACTGGGGGAATAACATTTATTTGTACGGTTTATCCACACATAGCAAGAAGAGTGAAACAAAATAAAATTTTAATTAACTTATTTAAATTGAGTTTTAATATTCAGAATAATTAAAAAAGCTACTGTTTTGTAAAATGTTTCATCATCTTGTTGTAAGAAATTGACAAAATAAGCACTTACAGGGATACAGCATTAATTTTAAAAGATTTATTTTTATTTTACCAAAAAAATGAGTTTTGTGATCGCCCTGCTGTCAAGTGCGGCGAACGCACGATCAGTGATAAAGACTTGAGTGTAATAAACAACAATCTAGGTGGAAGAGCTAACAAGTAAACACGATATCCCACCCAGAGACTTTTGTAAATCTATATTACTATGTTATCCCTTAATTGCATGTCCTTAAATTGAATGTCCTTCAGTGTAATGTCTAAATAAGCGTAATTAAAAAATTCAGAAAAGTATTCGTTATTTAGAATGTTTTCACTTCTTGAATATCTGTTGACCCTAACGAAATGGGCCGCGGTAGCCTAGTGGTTAAGGTCGTGGACTAGCGACCGGCGGTTTTCGTTCAGTCGCGGGTTCGATCCTTGGCCGCTAAAGACCCGCCGTGTAGCCGGGGCTGATGCACGTTAAATCTGTTCGGGGCCCAAAGTCCTCCCGTTGGTGTGGTGTGGATGTTAGGAGAGGGGGGTGCCAGCTCAGGTGTCGTCCTCGTCACTTGACCGTGGTTCAAAATTACGAGGTCCGTCGCCAATAGCCCCCGTGTTGCTTCTAGTGCGACGTTAATAAAAACTAAACTAAACTAAATTAGACCCTAACGAAATTCAAAATATGGTGCTCATGAATACAGTTTTAAAATAGTCAGTTAAACATTTATTCACACCCATTAATGAAGAGATATCCACCAATTTGAATTTCTCATTATAAATGCCTAAGAGAGTTTCAGGAACTGATACCTAACAGGTCAATTTAAAAGTCCCCGGCCTAACATAGTAAAACACATTTTTTGGGCATAATTAGTTTTTTTTTATTCAACATAATTCCCTTCAAGGATGATACACTGATTATAGCGACCCTCCAACTTTTAGATACCATTTTTGTAGTACGATTTGTCCTTTGCTTCAAAATAGGCCTCAGTTTCGGCGATCACCTCTTCATTCGACGAAAATTTCTTCCCAGCGAGCATTCTTTTGAGATCTGAGAACAGGAAATAGTCGCCGGGGGCCAGATCTGGAGAATACGGTGGATGAGGAAGCAATTCGAAGCCCAATTCATGGATTTTTGCCATCTTTTTCACTGACTTGTGACACGGTGCATTGTCTTGGGGAAGCAGCACTTTCTTTTTCTTCAAATGCGACCTTTTTTCGGCGATTTCGTCCTTCAAACGGTCCAATAACGCTATGTAATAGTCGCTGTTGATGGTCCTTCCTTTTTCAAGGTAGTCAATGAAAATTATTCCATGTGCATCCCAAAATACAGACGCCCTAACCTTGCCAGCCGACTGTTGCGTTTTCCCACTCTTTGGAGCTGGTTCATCGTGTGCAGTTCACTCGGATGACTGTCGATTGGACTTCGGAGTGAAATGATGGAGCCATGTTTCATCCATTGTCACATATCGACGCAAAAACTCGGGTTTATTACGCTTGATCATCTTCAAACACAGCTCCGAATCATCAACTCGTCGTAGTTTTGGTCAAAAGTGAGCTCGCGCGGCACCCACTTTGCACAGAGCTTTCTCATACCCAAATATTCGTGAATGATATGATGTACACGTTCAGTTGATATCTTTAGAGTGTCTGCTATTTCATTCAATTTCAATTGACGGTCATTCAAAATAATTTTGTGGATTTTTTTAATGTTTTCGTCGGTAACAACCTCTTTTGGGCGCCCACCGTCTTCAGTGCTCATTTCACTACGTCTAAACTTAGCATACCAATCCTTGATGGTTGATTTTCCTGGAGCAGTGTCCAGAAACTCGGAATCAAGCCAAGTTTTTGCTTCAACTGTATTTTTTCCCTTCAAAAAGCAATATTTTATCAACACGCGAAATTCCTTTTCATCCATTTTTTTCACAATACCAAAAGTTGCTTCACTCAAAATGCTATAATTGTTATCTAGAAATTTATCCATTTACATGGAATTCATTTTACAAAAGGCTGATAAATCAGTCGGCAAAAAATATATAGATAGATACCTTAAATAACTTTTATATTATATATAAATAATGTGTTTCTTAACAAATTTATTAGTTTGAATAAGATTCAAGTAAGGTTAAATGGATCAATCCGATTTTAAATCTGTGTGGTTTAAGGTCAATAAAAATATTAAGTCAGCTCTATGTCTAAGCCAAGTGAATTTAATATTGTCTATAATATTTTGTTCATAAAAACGTTAGCAAATATTAGCAAGACTATCACATTACTGGTTCACCACGTGGTATTCTTTAATTTGATCACATTTTTTTTTTATTATTATTAAATTTTATTTTGAAACTAGTTAATTAGAAATTTGACTTTTCCGAAAGATATAAAACTATTAATTTTTAATTTTTTAAAACTAACATGAACATTAATTAAATCCGATATATCAGTTGAGTTAAACAAATCTTCAAACTCATTACTATAAATAGAGTAAATATTTTTATCTTTTATATAATTCATGATTTCATACCTTTTTTTAATTATAATTGTCTTATCAAAACTATCAATAGCTTTTTGTGAAGTATTTTGTAAGATTTTACCAGCTTAGTAAAATAAGTATTGAAATCTTTAGACACTGTTCTATATTTAATAGGTACTTTATGAAATTACGAATTAAAATACACAAGAGGAAATTTAACTTGTTACTAATATAACTACTTTAATGATATAATCTATTTTCTTACATAAAACTTTATTTCTATTGGAAATTTCTCTATCACCATTTATAACTTTATAATAGTATTATTATTGAAAGAATGTTTATTAATGATTAGAAGCATAACATTTTTGGCATAGTTATCTTTGGTTTTATCAATATTACAAATAATGAACACATCCCGTAGGTTTTTATTGAACGTTTTAGATCTCAAAACCTAGTGCTCTCTTTTGTTTTAAAATTCAGATATTTAATCGCTTCATTAATACTATATTTATATTCTTCAAAGCTCCAATAAATAAATTATATTTAATAACCAAATGAGTTAAAAAATTATTAATATTTTCATAGACTTTTAACTTAATAAAAAATTATTGTTAGAAATTATGTTTGAAACATGTAACTTTTTTCATTATCTCTAAGATTTTTATCCTTAACAATATTTAGATTACCTGTAATCACGAGAAATAAGAGTTTTCATTTATATATTCTTTATACTCCTTACATTGACATTCATTAGAGCTCCTTAACTCTTTACAATCGTTATAATTATCAATAAACTGACCTATATTTTTATTAAATTTAAAAATATTTAAATATTAATACTATGAATAGGAACGGTTTTTTCATGCTTCTTAAGAATATTGTTTTTAATTTAATCAAAAGGCTTATTCATAAAACTAATGCTACAATATTTAGTCTTTTTTTTTAATATTATTATTTTTATTTCCAATTTTATATTTATGAACTAAATTTTTAGAAATATCCTTAATATTATGTAAGCAAGTACATATCCCTTTTTCTATTTTCAATATTAACGAAGTCCCTTAACTTTTTAATTTCTCGATTATTCACACTAAAAAAGATAATTAATACTTGGAATATTGAAGTATTTTTCTATGTTATTATTTAAAGCACATATTTTTTCTTTAATAACAACAATGTCCATACATTTTCTTTTGCTATTTCCTCCCCTGTTTTTGTCTTCTGTTATTAATTTTATTAGAAACATTGAGTAAATAATTAAATCCTTATTCTTATAAAAAATATTTTTTACTCTCATTTATCTTAAAAATTGAAGGATATTTTTATTAAAATGTAAGACATTAAAACCATATGGATATATAGTACTCAATGACCGAATAAAATAATTTTTAATCCATAAACTTCTTTTAACGTGAAGCTCTATCTGAACAATAGTTAACTCTATATTTCCAAATTTATGAATACTAAAGTGTTCAATTTCAATATTATTGTAATTTTTTTTATATCCCTTAAATTATTTATATCAGATGTTTTACATTTAAGTACGCAAATACAATAATAAGTTTTGCAGAAAATAAATTTGTAATTAATATTAAATTGTTCACTTTTAATCATTTTACATGTCTTACACCTTTTATTATTACGATGTTGTAATTTAATTTAACATTTTTAACATTGTAATTGCAATCTAATCTTTGTGAACCCACATTTTTATGGATCCTATAATTATTGTAAGCAAAACAATTATTATTATTATTATTATTATTATCAAATTTGCAATCATATTTGATAATCCAGAATATCCTTGTCTTATTATTCTCATAATATTTTTTAACTAACTCTTCATCACAGAATAATCATTAATTCCATCATTACCATAAACTTTACTCATATTACCTCTATCGAACTTTTTACTCAATTCATCATTACACGATTTTTAAACTCTACCTATACCATATACTTCTTTCTTAAAAAAATCAACCAACCATACTAAAAATATTAAACTACAAATAAAAGAATTATGAGTCTAATTGTATGTAGAGCTCTACCAAAATATTACCAACAACAAACATTTAAACACATAAACTTATAAAGCAAAACAAAAAATGCAGAATGAAATAGTTCTCTTATTAATCTCTCGAACGTATTCGCACACTCACTATATATATGTGTGTGTGTGTAATGATCTCACATAAAATTATTTTAATTTTCTAATTTTCCCTATTCTATAACCCATTAGTAAAGAGTTCATCCTTATTTGTAGATACAATTCTAAATTATCCATTCATTTATGCAATCACGCGTTCATAAAATCTAATGAATCACTTTTCCCATAATCAATATTTTGTCGGAAATAATCCCAATTAGACTGGACAGTTGTCTTGAAAATCCCTCAGAATCTCTTTACCTTATACCAAGTGATCTGAAAATATCCCTACATGTAAAGCCGATCTCTGGGTAAAATTCTCTGTCTTGCCTTGTCCATTTTAAATGTGTATACTTTTTGCCTCTTTCTCTCAACAAAAGGAATGAACCATCTTAAATGAAAAAAGGAGTGTTCATTTCAACCCGGAATGTAATGCATTTTACACGTCTGTTAGGGACCATATCATATGCTTGTGTGTGTAATTTTTAAAGGATTTGGAGAGTAACTACTTAGTCAGTACTCAGATAGCAACATAGGTTATTTATTAATGAAGGTAAAGAGGATTTAGACTTTATTGATAAGATTTCCGGAAAAAGGTTCACTTCCGTATAATGTTAGAATATCAAAAATATTCGAGTACAGACTGATGGTGGAAAATGTTATTATATGGCAATCGTGAGTTTTCTTTTTTTAAAATAATGGTTTGTCAAGTAAGAACAGTAGTCAAAAATACTTCTTTCAAATCAGGTTATATCCCTGAAAAGGCACATTTCTTTACTTCCCTTCGAAACAAAAGCACATGAAGATAACATCAAACTAGAAAGTATCCTCTTCATGAAAATGTTATGTGTAAAATTTTAAAAAATAACTAGAGATGGTTATAAAAACTAAAATAACGGTATGTTCACTTTTTAATTTCATGCGGATAATGAATATTAGCAAAGTCTAAAGAAAAATGAATCATTACGAAGATATTCTACGAAATATAAAGCAATAGTAAAAAAAAATTATTATTATGACATATGGCATCTCTACTTTAAGAAATGAATAATTCTATAATCTGTTAATGCTGATCTGTTAGAGTAAATGTACCAAATGTCGCCAAATGGGAATGGTTCCAAGTATAAGATGAAGAAAAGGGCATTGCAGAAGTTAACAGAATGCACTCTCTCGCCTTATTGTTATTAAATTTCAATCTTATTATACTGTTGTGGCTGCGGTAGCCTTGTGGCCATAGACGCAGACTCGCGGACAGCAGTTTTCGTCGAGTCTCGGGTTCTAGCCCTGATGCCTCTCAAGACCAGTTGTGTAGCCGGGGCTGATGCACTTTAAAAATGGTTGAGGTCCCAAGTACTCCCTTTGTCGTGGTGTGGAAGTTTGAGGAGGAAAGTGCCTGGTCAGATGTCATGCTCAAAGACTTGACCGAGGTTCAAAGTTAAGAGCTCCGTGGCCAATAGCCCTTGCATGTCTTCTGGTGCGAAGTTAATAAAACAAATCAATGTAATACTGCTCTAGGTTACTTTCAAAGTTTGTATAAGCGTTTGCTAAAAATTTTTTAAATATGTATTATAACACAGATTGTAGATATTTGATTGCTTATATAAGTACACATGACACATAAATATAAAAATCGATTAACTTTTCTTTATCAATATACATAATCTAAATTGTCAAACCTTAAAAATTTAGAGACTGACTTTCGGAAGTTTGTACTTCGCTACTGAAGTCTCAATCATCGTGCAACATTATAAATGTTTTTGATGCGGGAAATTATGAGAATCGTCGTCTTATTGAAAAAAAAAAAAAACAATTTAGCTATGTTATTGCCCATTTACTAAAATTATTTAACACCGTTCTCTATTATTGTACAAAATTTTAAGCCTCTATCTACAACTCTTCGTGTCAATAAATATAGATAAAATCTATGAGTTAACGAACATCCCAAAGGAGTGAATATAACCGAAAATGTGATTACAAACATCGATTGAACTTTGTACGGATATCTGTCTAACCCTTCGTATCGCGTATATCAGCCTAACCCTTTCAATTTTTAGCTCTCCTTCAGCGAAGAGTCATTTTTCAGCGATAAGATAAAGGCGGTTATGACGTTTTGTAACAAAAGCGAAGCGCTGTTACTCCTTGCATAACCAGAGTGAAATAAGGATCCGTCGCCCAAAATGCTGATCATTGGTCGGTTTTGTTTGCACTTCCTGTTCTGTTTCTCGCGCTTATTTTGTTTTGATTTCTTCGCCGTGTTTTGTGTACAATGGGTTAGGAGCCAATCCAGAGCGTTTTGCCGTGCAAGGTTGATGGGTCAAGATAAAGAGCGATTTTTTAAAAATTACAATCACTTTGGCACGTGTCGGCAAAATCGAAAAGGAAGGGGGGGGGATTGAAAGACAACACGTGAACACTTTAAATGAAGTATTTGATTCGAAGGATTCTTTTTTAGTTTAATAGAAACCCTATCAAGAAAAAATAATTTCAGAAAGATGATCTGCATAAAGAGAGGCGCTAATTATCAACAATAAGAAAAGAACTCTCTAACGCCAAATATCTTCTTTTTTTAATAAAAAAAAATATCTACTTTTTTGTATTTCAGATTAAGGTTTTTAACTTTATTTAATAATGAGAGGACATTTTCCAGTCAATATATTATAACTATGATATAACTGGTTTTCTCGCGTTTTTCCTTTCAACAAACACTTATGGCTTTCTTGTGGAGGCGATAACCTAGTGATCATGGTCGCGGACTCCGGCCGGCAGTTTTCATCGAGTCGTGGGTTCGAGCCCTGATGTCACACAAGACCATATGATGTCATATATATATATATATATATATATATATATATATATATATATATATATCTGGTCGAGATCCCAAGTACTCCCATTACAAGGGTGTGAAGTTTGGAGAGGGAGGTGCCGGCTCAGGTGTCGTCCTCATCACTTGACCGACGCTCAAAATTACGAGGTCTATCGCCAATAGCTCACGTGTTGTTTCTCAGCGCGACGTTAATTTGAGCTTTCACATGTCGCTAATAAATTTGAGAACCCCTTTTTTGTAAATGAAGTGTAACTTATGTAAATTAAATATCAATAATGAGTAGGCACATTTGTGTGCAAAACTGCGGAGAATTTAATAGTAAGTGTTAGTTGTAAGAGACAGCGATCGGAAGTTATCAACGAAGCAAATAGAATCTTTCCTAGCAAGAGCAACAGGTATATAGGATTCGGGCATCTGTATACGGTGAAAGAGTGGGATCCTTCTATTGATTCGAACCCGAGGAGTCTCTCTTTTTCTCAGCAACAGTTAAGTAAATACTTAAAATATTAATCTTTAGAATCGAACGTGTATGGAAACTTTATTCGCACAGCTGTAATAATTTACATTTTGAAAGTCAAATATTCGTGAGTCAAATAAAATAATTGGGATGCTTCCCTGTCTGACTTTCTACTCGCTTGACCATAAATTAATGACTATTTTAATACTGACTTATTATAAACTATCAGTTGAAGGAAATAATTCAAGTGTATTACATAACTTATGCTTCTTAATTAGTCATCGAGGAAAATAAACTAAAAACTATGTTATAAATTTAGATAACACAAGATAGTCTGAATGCGCGAGGAGATTAAAATTTATCTGTTTTAACCTTCTTGAAAATACGAGATAAAAGATTTGGAGCTCATCTCAGTAACTGCGATACGTTGCTCAAGTCTTAAAATGAGTTAAAGACGAAGGAGAAAGATCTTTATCACGCGTGCAATGCTAATGAAAGAAATCGTAGTTGCTTAACGAAAAGTAATTTCGGACAAACCAGTTGTAAGTCATTTAATGAATAAACCATTCTCATACATCAACTTTTAATGAAAGAGAAAACTAATTAGCCACACGTATAACATTTTTTAAATATGATCTTGCACAGTCTTTGCAGTGTTGAAATGCATAAAAGAATTCTGAATTCTGACAACATCGGAGTAAAAGTAAGAAAATAAACCATTATAACATAGCGACAAAGGAAAATAAACCATCGTAACATAGCGACGAAAACACCAATTATGTTAACATACGCTTTTTATGGCTCCCGTCTTAAGGCCCTTTTTATTTCGTGAACGTAATCCTATGGAATTTCTACCACCGTTTTCAAATTTTTATTATTTTATCAATTTGAATGCAATAAAGGGGATCTGAATGCTTCTGCGGAATTATGTTTTTCTTAAATTTTTAAAAATATCCCTCCCCTCTTTTAATGATTCCTTTGTGGGATTTACGGTCTTTAAAAAATATTTAAAAACCTTTTCAATAGAAACGAGGAAAAATTTAATCCCGTAGAAACATCAGTTATTTTTTGCTATTTCGAATACACTTTCTTGCATTCAAATAGATAAAATAGTAAATATTTGCGGAAAAGTAATAAAAATTCCATAGACTTAACATTACGTAAAGGAAATCAAAATGACCGGTAAACGGGAGTAGTAAGACAGTATATAATATAAAAATAACCGAGAAGAAATAGATATTTGTCACTCACCGACTTTTCATGGAGGTGCCTACCTTGCTTACGGCACTTCCAATCGAATACAGGAAGGAAAACGAAATTTGAAGCGACTGTCACATTTTCGTAACGAATTGAAATAAGCAAAACTAGAATATTTACTTGTTTTACAATTCTTAAATATAAAATATAGAGGAAATGTATCGAACTGTAGACATTAAAATTTATTTTTCAATCATGTCTACATTTTCAGCAGTTTGTTTACAAAAAATGTATCTCTTACCTTAAATGGGAATTAAACATTTGAAACTAATGGGCCGATTAAATTAAAAAATCAACGCAAAACAAAATTTGAATTTCCACATATTTCCAATTTATTATTCTTCACAGATACAAAAGCTAAATTTTTCTTTTGAGTGTATGATTTAGAGAAATTAAATTTAAAAAATTGATTTTTAAGCAATCAAAATTTTTTTCCTTCATTGGGATACCTTGTTTGTGTCACACGGGTTCACAAATGCAGGAAATTCCTCTGCAACAAATCTCATTCAACACTGCAAAATTATCAGTTCATATTTTTTGTATTAATCGAATAATTGACACCGAGAACATATATTTATAAAGTTTTATTAAATGAGGATGACAGATTCTTTAAAAAACATTCTTTTATTCTTCAGCGTTCTTTTACACTAGTAAACTGTGCTCAATCGTTTATTGATGTGTATTTGTATTTATCTTACACACTGTCGTGTTTTACGATAGATAAGCTCTTATATGTGTGATGCTACTTCAAGATTTCTTTGTATCGCATCGCTTACTGTCTCGCGATTATATATCGGTAGTTTTAAAAAAAATGCTTGTAAATTTTATACCGTTTGATTGTAATAGTACACTTTTTGTTTTTAAAAATTTTCTTTTCTCTTATTTTATCATTGAGAGGACTTAAGAAAGAATGGGAAAGTAGAAAACCTCTCAAGGGTGCATATACGTTTACACAATTAAATGCAAACGAACAATGAATCTATTCTCAACCCTTTGGTAATTTTAAATATCGAATAATTAAAATTATAACTCATTTCTTTAAAATGCTTTCTTAATACATCTATAAGAACCTTTTCAATCATTAGTTCAGTAATCTAAAAAAAATTCGAAAATAATTTTTTTATCATTGCAATTAATCAGACTTATATTAATTCAAAATTGTTTGCAATTTTAATTAATATAATTAAGCAGGTATGTGCATATTCTTATTTTATAAAAGTCTTTTCACCTTCAAGCGATGATCGCTAAGTTGGAGATGTGATTATGATTGTTTAGTAAAGTCGTACTGAGAAGCAACACGAGGGTTATTGGCAACGCACCGAGGTGGTCACAGTGATTTCAACTAAATTCAAAACAATTTTGTATGCTATTTGTATTACGGTAATACGCATTTAATTATTTTTTCCATTTCTGACGTTTTTAGGTCGCTTCTAAATGTATTATAAAGATCATATGTTATATATTCCGAATAACATAGCATCAAACTTGAGCAAATTGTTTACTTCAAAGCTTGCTCATCTAAAAAATACAACGATCTCCATTTGGGATTCACGATTATTGTATAATTTAAAATTATTTACTAATTGCTCTAAAAATAGGAGTTTAGTTTCTTTTGATGTAATACACTGTTGGGAACATTTCCGAAAAGGTTCTTTATCAGGAATATGTCCTTGAAATATCCTTGAATATGAAAGGTTCTTTATAGAATGTGTCCTCTGATATAATAAATATGAAGGGGAAGAAGGAAGAAAGAAATACCAGGTGGTAAGATATACCAGGTAGTTTGAAGCATACATATTTCTGAATATTATGGTGACGCCCTCGGCAATCCTTTTTGTCCATTGGAAAAATAATTTTTATAATTTTAGTACTGGTGGCCATAAACTTTCACAAACTTAGATTTGATGAAAAATCTAAAAGAAATAAATATATCGGTGATCAGAACGGTGCGATGTAAAGGAATAAATAAATGTTCTAAAAAACGGATAATTAAATGAAGAAATAATTTCTGAGAGCTTTTAACTACAGATAGGATTAATTAAATGGAATATTTGGCCTTGTTGGAACGATAATAATATTCTTAAGTTGTTATCAAATCATTTGGAATTACCTTTGGGGCGACAAAGCCTAGATGGTCTAAGTGAAAAGAGGGTCTAGAACTGATAAAAAAAGGGAACAAATGCTAATTCCACAGCCTAATGCCTTTGCAAATTACAATAGGTATATGAGCGGTGTTGTTAAATTTGAATGGAATATACAAAAATATAGAAAAAGGCAGGAAATCGTACTTTCTTATTTTAACCGATGACAAGGATATGACTCTAGCCAATTCTCATGCACTATACTTCATTGCTAGTGAAAAAGTACCACTTTTAAATTGCAAGGGAGAAATTGTGAGGGTTTTTTTTTTTTTGAGTTTACACTCTCTGTCTGACTCGAAAAATAGTGGAAGTCCATCGTTCAGTGTCAGCTCGCAGAATTGATATGTAAGAAAAAAATCCTCAAGGACATTTAAGAAGAACTTTAGATGAAAAACAAAGAAAATGTGCACATTGTTAAAAAAAAATATCGATAAAAAATGTGCAAAGTGTGATGCTGGATTACAGTCGAATGTGTTATTCCATGGTACTCATGAAACATTTTGCAATTATTTACATATCATGTACCATGATCCCCATATGGAAATTGATTTTTAAATCAATACAACTGCAATATTTGTATTCTATTTCATAAAATTTAGTGGTCTATGTTTTTTATTCATATATATGTCAAAAACATAAATTTTTATGACAAAAAATATTTTCTTAAAAAAATCTGGCAGTTAATTGGTAAAAGAATACATTCGGAAAAATATAAAAATTAACTTTCAATTGCGACTTTTTTTAAAAAAAAAATTGCATTGCTTTAAAAAGTCATTAATAATAAAACTTTTCTTAAAAAATGTATATTATTCAGAGTATAACAGTTCAATATGCATCCGAGTAGTTATATACCCAACCTTAATGTCAGGTAAATTTTGATTACTCAACCTTAAATTGTGAAAATAACTCAGAAAATTTCCACATTTTGCTAATGGAAATTAAATTTATTTTAATATGCTATGACATGCAATAAAATCAGAGAAGTTTCATTTCCACTTGGCTTCTCGCACTCTCTACAAAAAAACATTATCTCCTTCCTCGATGGTTGCATCTTCTACCGGCATCACCATCCACTACACTGAGTTACAATATTTATAAATATCTTTCCACTCCCTCCTCTCTTCTGCATTCTATCGCTTAACACACACACGCATATATATATATATATATATATATATATATGGGGGGAGGGTGGGGGTATAAAGGATGTCCTTGAACTCCCTATGAGACAAACTTTGAGGGAAGTTATACATAAAGAAGCATTTCTTATTGCAAAGTGGGATCGGAAAGGGAAAATGTTAGCTGAAAGACAAGAAAACAGAGAAAATGAAGAAAAAAATAATATTAATAACTTTTTTTTATTTACATCAGTGTAAGAGTCTTACTAAAATGATTTGAAGGAATTCTCTTCAAAGAAATCACATGTGAGGTCTCCCTCTAACCCATACGTTACACATACACATGCTTTCCAGAATTGTTTCTCTAATGTGTAGGAGGGTATTGGGAATGATTTCCTCATTCTACATCGACTTCTCATTCCCACACTTACTTCTACATCGACTCAACGGCACGACGTATCGTATCTTTCCTAGAAGATGTATTACCAGAAATACTTAATAATGTCCTAGTTGGCGATCGAAATGCTATAAAGTTTCAGTGCGAAGGAGCTCCAGTTGATTTCCACACTAATTTGCATAGTTACCTCAATGGCACTTACAGCCCTCGATAGAATCGAAAAGATGGTCCAGTTGCTCGGCCAGCACGTCCACCTGATTTATCATGTGACACCCCGTACGTAAGTATGAATACACACATAAATACACACGTTATATATATGTGTGTGTGTTTGTGTGTGTGTGTGTGTGTGTGTGTGTGTGTGTGTGTGTGTGGTGATTTAACTTTAATTTAATAATTTCTCTTAATAATAATTTAATTTTCCATTATATCCCATTCCCTAATTCAAAAGTAGAGTTCATTGTTGTTTCCTGATCCCATTCCAAATTATCATTTTATTTAGTAGATCACGCGTTCATATAATTTATATAATCCGATTTCCCATGGTCCTAAATCTGCCAAAATAATCCCTACTAGACTCCCTGTCTTTTGTTAAAATTCCCTAGAATCCCTAATCCTTTACTACGGGTTCTATGACATGTATTATGGAAAATATATAATGGGATAAACAGCGAAAAAGTGCATTTTTTTATCGCTTCACCAGTGCAAGAGACACTGTGCGGTTTTACAGCCTCAAAATGCAAAAAAAAAAAGTTTGCATCGGCCTTGCCGACCGACCTTGAGCCGCGTTTTCATAAATGAATAGCAAATAAAGACAACAGTTGAATTTGGATTCGACTCACTTTCTTCATTACTTTAGTGTTGATTCAGCTAAAGTCGACACGATGTTTAATTGTACTTTGTAAAGTCATTATATATATATATATATATATAGAGAGAGAGAGAGAGAGAGGGGGGGAACGTCAAATTCTCTTTATTATTAAAATGAGAGAAAAAGTTTTATGAAAAGATATTTTTAAATTTGAAATCACACAATAACCAGTTTAAATATATAAGAAGAAAGACAATTAGTTAACATTTTAACTCGATAATATATTTTCCAAAAATCATTGTGAATGATATAAACACGTCACTTATACTGCTTTCCATATAAATCCGACTAAAATTTCAGAATAAAGTAACTTGAGTCCTATGTCCCTTTAAGTGCATTAATTGACAAAAATCAAATTATTTCAATTATACTTTCAAAAATAAATACTTTAAATATTTGGAAATTTTACCATGTCACAATTCCTTTTTAGCATTATTATTATATTTAATAATCTGTATTTTGAATAATATTGCTACATTTCTTGTTGGTGTTGTTTTTTAAAAATGAAAAATAATTAACTATCGTTTGATGCATAACACTTACTGAAATATTGGTTGAAAGTTTTTTTTATTCGTCAGATGTTTGATACGCTCATTTAACAACAGGTAACACATTTTTTAAGCTCCTGTAGGTGTCTCCGATAGCCGAGTAGTCATGATCGCGAGCTCTCGGCGAATTTGTATCAGTCGAATCGTGGATTCGAGTCCTGCCTCTTAAAAACCACCGTATAACTGGATTGAGGCGCACTAAATCTGACAAGGTTTCAAGTCTAGTATGGAAGCTTAGAGAGAGGGGTGCCTACTCATGTATCGTCCTCGTCATTTGACCGAGGTTCAGAACTACGTAGTCGGTCTTCAATAGCCCTCTTGTTACTTCAAAGTGCGAAGTTGACAATCAATCTATTAAGCCCCTGAAACTCGAGGTTTGAAGTTTAATATTACGAAGTTTCTCATTTAGGCAAGTTTAAGATGAAATATCAAATGCAATAATAATAATAATTTGCCTCGTTAGCGAGAAACTTCTCTATTAAATTAATTAACTATCTTAATTCAGAAAATTAATTAATATCAGAATTTTATGTCCTCTTTAGTCATTAAAACTGATACTAACTTTGTCATTTTCATTAAAATTGTTAAAGTTATTAAACGCATCGCATTTTATTAGGGTTTTTTTTTGACGATTACACTTCTTGTTGTTGATATATACTATAAAGAATAAAAGTAAATTTAGAAAAACACTATCGTGAATAAAGATCATCAGGATACGAAAATGTTTTCATCACAATATTATCAACAAATTTTTTTAACACGTCAGCATGCACTCCAGAAACTATTCTATTGGTTCAAAACTTCTTGAAATTTGGGGAAAACCAAGATGTTGCTATCAATGACTGTGACGAAAATCATGCATTCGAAGTAGCTCTTGATTGGTGGGCACGGTATTTTGCTACGTAATTTTTTATCGCAATTTCTATTCATAAAGATTTAATCTTGAATGATATGACCTTTCTATCTCTTCTCTTTTTTTATTTACTTGCTTGATTTCGATAAAAATAAATATTCGGGACAAAAGCATATC
This sequence comes from Nephila pilipes, assembly GCA_019974015.1. NCBI lineage: Eukaryota > Metazoa > Arthropoda > Arachnida > Araneae > Nephilidae > Nephila > Nephila pilipes. The sequence goes on from BMAW01113846.1 coordinate 87,778, forward strand.
TATATCTTTGAAACCTCTAAAAAATGCTTTTGAAAAAACTTAACACGTGAGTTTCATTATCATTCTTTCTTTATTCTACTTAAGAAGAATAGATATGACTAAATATTGTCTTCTCTAAACCCGGATCTGTAAGAAACATCTTAAGCTGTTCAGTGAATAAACTACATAAGGGGTGGTTCAAAAAATATTCTTATGAGAAATAAGAAATTGATTATTAGGGTTGTGGAAAATGGTAATATTATAAAACACTGTAGTGTTATGTATTGACCGATTTTCCTTTGCTTTTTTATTGTTTATTTCCCGTGCATAAAAACGAATTCAGGTTTTAATGTGGGTAACAACTCGAAGTAAAATAACAACTCGACGTGCATTAAATTAAATTTCGATTGATCAAAGACCATTGCCAAATTCAAATTAACTTACGAATCAGGTCCATATTTGTTTTAGAGCCGCTTAATAGATCACACCATACAATAGTAACACCAGCTTGCCTTAGCAACACCATCTGTCCTTAAAAACAAGTACTTTTTAAGCCATTCTCGTAATTATCAGAATATAGCAGGGCCTTTTTCGATTATTTTTAAATACAGGGTGTAAATACTGTTTCCTTACAAAATATCTAGAAATTTCTGTACCGAATATTTTCAATCACTGCGACGGTTGTGATAAAGTTGCATGAGGCGCAACAATTATATGAAAAGAGTGTCATAGAACCCAATGGAACCATGATGGAAAAATTTTCTAATCGTGTATTGTAAAAAATATATGACTCTAATAGAATCGGTACAATTTTTACATATTGAGGGATTTTTCAGCATCTTTCCAAGGTAAAATAAATTATAGATAAGTTGGAAAGCAAATGCAATAGCTTTAATTCAACAGCAATGATTTCAAAAATAAAAACTTAACCACAGCAAAATTAAACTCTGGATTTTCCTCCTTAAAATTACAAAAGCCTAGATTTTTATAAAAAAAAAAAAAGTCCAGAATTTGGAAGTATTAAAAAAAACCATTAATGTTTTCATAATAAAATTTAATGACAATTTAAGTTTTTTTTAAAAAAAAAAATAATTAATAAATGCAATAAAATATAAACTACGCAATTATTTTTTAATCTTAATTTTTTAAAAAAAATTAGTCATTCCATGAATATTGATTCACAAACAATATAACATTTAGGTGATACGTGAAAAGTAGTTACTCATTTATGTTACTCATTGATATAGATATGTTACAAAAAGTTCCAAAATACGCTTCAATTAAAATTCAGGATAATCTTTTCGACGTCTTAATGTCATTTGTGCATAAATCCTCCAATAGTTAAAGTCCAATCATTTTTTTTTTTCATCTGTGGCTTTTGAAACAGTAGTGTGGAATTTAGAATTCAAAATAAGAAGAGCTGTGTGTATGTGGACTGTATAATTTCATTTACTTTACTTTGCTAATTGAGAGACCTTCTTCTCAGTTAGTATTCTAGATCGAACTAACTCACACTTACAATTGCCGCTAGAGAGCTGTAAGCAAGGAAAACAGACGTCACGCAGTGACATAACAATTTGATTGAAAACATATCAACTTAAAAGCATGAAACTTGGAAGAATTGTGTTTTGAACAAATATTTATAGAATTTTACAGAATTTCAAACTTCAAACATAGCTTATAAACTGAGTATTACATTTTAATCCCATTTTTTTTTGGGGGGGGGGGGGTTTAAAAGGATGAAATTTAATAACGTTTTTTAAGTGGGCTCCTATTTGAATGCAATAGCAGTACTTAATTTCTAAGCTGTCAATTAAGTTCTCGGACACTGGATTGGTATGCAAATCCCATTCATGGAGCATCCCTTGTTCTTCATTTAAGGACTACATATGAGAACTTAACGCAGCTACCTGTCTGCCGAGGATGTCTGAAAGGATGCTCTAACAGATTAAGGTCCAGATATCAAGCTGATCATTCCATTCGCTCCAGATCTTAAGCCTCAAGATATTCATCATCAAGTTTAGTTCAATAAAGTAAGGCTTTATAATCCAATAGGATGAATTCCTCACCGATAGCATTATCATAAGATTCATCTCTGTCTGATATTTCACAGCAGTCAAGAGTTTTTTCAAGGTGTACATACAGGTCAATGTGACTTTCCAGAGAATTTCCTACCCAAACCACGATTCTATCTCCTCTATAAATGTGTCTGTCAGCGCAGTGCTAGATTGACAGTACCTGATGTCTTGTTCTTTCCAGATCAACACACTACTTAAATCACTGTCCTAAGTAAACCGGAACTCGTCTACAAGAGAATTCTCTCAGCACAAAACTACTTCCATCCAATAGCTGAACTTTAAATGTATGTAATATTTTACCCTGAGTTTTGATACATTTAATGTTTAATAATAAATTTGTAATGATTAATTTTTATTCTTAATTTATAAGAAACAAAGTATTAAAACACTTTTACATGTATTTATTTTTTAATTTTTGAGCAAATAACAAGACGAAACATTTAGCTACAGTCATTGGATAAGAGATGAAAGGTCGGAAGGCATTAGTTCTCCGTCAACCATGCAACTTATGCAAAGAGTCCAAAAGCACATTATTGTATGCAACAGGCGTCGTGTAACGTGCCTCCTTGCCCTATGCAAACAGGTATTTTTGTGCCGTCAATTATGAGGGACATACACAATGGAAGATCTTGCATAGATTCCTTGATTGCGAAGACGTTTGTAAAAAGTAGTAGTATATTTTGCCCTTTCTGTACTGATACAAAGATCTAAAATTCGCTGAAATACAGTAATATTCCATCTCTTTCGGGATAAAAGAACTAGAAAGACTTTTGTCATTAAGGAATTAGAAGGCATAACTCGTGAGTGGCCTGGAACGAGTGTTCTTAACATTTAATTTTTGGGTTCATATTGATGCCAGAATCTTTGAAATCCCCCCCCACCCTCTACTAGACACTTTGATATACGTCTAGCAGTATTATTCCATTAATTCCATTTTCATCTATTCAAATTCTTACCATCATAAAGAATCGGTAAAATACATCTACTAGACATTAGATTAATATCTTATTTCCAGTAATTGAAATTAACAAACACAAAAAAAAATTCCCCACAAATTATAAAAGGAGAATATTAGCAGTTTCTTCGACTGCTATATAAGAGTCTAATTATTTATGAGAAACAGTGATGGCTAATAATTGTTTCACAATATTTTAATGAAATTACTCATGTTTCTTCATATGAACCATGATATTTGTACTATTATTTTTATTCCATTAATGAAGAATGTCAAAAAACTGTTTACTCCTTAACTTTTGGAGGACGGTTTACATAAATTATACGTCAATCAATATAAATATTTAAAATTCATTTTATGAGTACAGTTGTATATTGTACAATCTTTGCTTAACTCATTTATGAATTTTTAGAAAAAAATGCAATTAAAACAGTGTCATATTAAGAAAATTTTAACACTAAAGCAAAATCTGAGATTACTACAATGGCCACAATAGACAAAAACAACACCGAACTATACAAAGCAGCAATAAAAAAAAAAAAAAAGAAAAATGAGATAGAAATTTAAAGAGGAAGATGAAACTATTTAAAATGTGATATTAGGCTCGGACCTTATAATGCAAGGTTATAATAATATTATGGATCCAACCCTTGCCACTCAGCATAATTACCTTATAACAAAATGGTAAAAACTGAATACAAGCAAAAGTCCTTCTCAAAAAAAGTAATTAAATAAAAGAAATTTTATATATATATATATATATATATATATATATATATATACGCATCAAAAATTACTCGCGGATATCCATCTCCTGTCAGTTCTTTGAGAAACATAAAGAGAATTCGCATTTTATATTCGGATAGTTTCGTATCATCGAGTTAATCAGCTCATACATGACGTGATACTTATCTCTACATACACTTTTTAAGCTTCAAATAATTATATATATCATATAAGAAATACGTAAGAAACTCGAAAACTTACTTAGATTAGAATTTTTGAAACTCTATTACACAAAAACAAGTGATAACTTAGCAGCAATAGCAACCACAGTTTATTTTGTTCAATCTAACAACAAATGATAATAATAAGCCCAAAAAAATCTGCGAATTCTTTTCGCTTCGAGCGAATTTTGTTTCGTGTTGGACGAAAAAAAAGAATATCAAATTGAATAGTATTTTGTCAGACTGCTGTATTACTTCATTTAACCAATTTTTCATGTTAAGGCTCCCGTCTACCAGCCATTTTGATTTCGTTAGCTTAACGTTAATCCTGTGGAATTTCCACTTTAATTCTAATATCTTTATTAGTTAATCTATTTGAATGCAGTAAAATGCATCTGAAAGAACAAAAATTAATGAATCCTTCTGCGGAAGTACTGTTTTCCTCCTATATTTAAAAATATTTTTTACCTCTATTTTGATGATTCGTTTGCAAGTTATTCAGTATTTAAAAGTGTTTTTAAATATTTTTTTGAAAAAAGGAATAAAAAAATAATTCCACAGAAGCTTTCATTATTTTCTTGCTTTTTCAGATGCATTTTATTACATTCAAATAGATCAACAGTAAAGATGTGAGAATTAAAATAGGAATTCCATAGGATTAACATTACTTCCACGAAATCAAAATGGTGGATAGACGGGAGCCTTAAGTGTTTTTATGTTAAGTATTTTAGCACTATATTTAAGAGATTGCCATAAATACGGATATAAAAACTCTTCAGATATGTGAATTCAATAATTATATTGTGTGAGAGTGCATTTACTGTTATTTCACATTTTAAATCTTCGTAGATATTTTTTTTAAACATTTAAGCAAAATATTAAAGATTTTAAAGTTAATTATTTTTTCACAAGAATATAGGCATTAAATCTACTAATATCGTCAATAAAATACAAAAATTAATATTTTAGTTTAATAGTAATTATTTTATAAGTATTAAAAAATTTCTTCAAAATTTACTAGCAATTAAGTTATACAGTGTGTTTTGCATTTTCAGTTATACAGTTTATAAATCTTGTTAAATGAAAAATATTATGACCAGTTCTTTATAAGCCTAAAAGCAAAATACTAATGATATTTATCTTTAGAAATCTTAAGAAATACCGAAACTGTTTTGTTTATTTCCGTTAAAATATTCATTAATGAAAACGGTTTGTCATAAAAAAAAAAACATTAACTTAGAATTTCGGGAGGAGGATTTAACACACAACTAACAATAATATTATTATTTCAAATGATCACTTAGAAATTTTTTACTTCTACTTTAATAAAGTGCTCATAAAACACGATAGCTGTGAAAGAAAATTCCAAACGCTTATATTAGGATAAAAAATAATAACATACCTATTTTTAGAATTCTGTTATTCAAAATACCTCGTAAAACAAACAAATAGTTGAGTTCCATAACATATCATCTCGTGCAAATACATGTAAAAAATTCGAACTTTATTAGTTAATGTCAAGGAATATAAGGATACAAATGACGATATTGATGCCAATTTTGAAGGACAAAAAAAAATTCTTCATTAAAACGAAGCATCGGTTGATTAAATTTATTAATTCAGTTAATTAAATTTTAAAAATGAAAAAGAAGCTCTGAAATGATATGCATCAAATTTTGATTAATTAGATTAATTAACTCAGTTTATTAAATTTTGAAAGTGAAAAGGCTCTAAATTGAAATTAATTAAACCATTACTTCTTTCATTGCTAGGCAAACACTCGTACATTAGGGGGGAAAGGAAATCCAAATAGATAAATAGTTCGCATTTAATGATAAATAAATATTTCACTAAATATTGATTTAATCTCTAATACAGCATTGATTTAATCTCTAATACAGCATTGATTTAATCTCTAAGACAGCATAGATTTAATCTCTTAATTGGAACTATTCTCAAAATTGTTTCGAATATCTATTTTATTCAAAAACTTCACTTCTGTGTTTAAATATATTTCAGATAACAAAATTTTTTAACTACATTTTTTTTGAGTTAATCCAAAATATTTATAACACGAAACCTTAAAAAAATGCTTGCTTTTAACATATTTATCCTGAATCAAAATATTTTTTCATTTAATTTCCATGTGAAAAATTCTATTTTTTTTTTAAAGCATTTGTTTATCTTACGAAATAAAAGAAATAATTCATCTCGATGAATAATCGTCTGCCATTGAATCGTTATTATGACTCGAAAAATATTATAATCATTTAGCGCTGAAATTTTCCATGACCGTGAAAAAGTTGTGTTTTTTAGAGTAGAGAGACTTGCATCTTTATTAAACTTATTCTTTTTGTAAGATAAATTTTCTTATAATTTTTTTCTCAAAAGGAAGAATTTCTGGTCACAATGTTCAATTCAAGATTTTAGTAGTATTGAACTTTTTTATATGTTTTGAAAATTATATATTTTTATTTTGTATGAAATAAGTATTTTTGAATAATGATTTGTGGGTAAATTGTTATAAATTAATTCGCAATTATTATTCGTTCAATGAATGTCACGTCTGACAATGAAATCAAAGGAGAAAAGGGAAAAGGTACAGTGGTTCATTTGTTTTTTTGGACACTTGTATTTTTGAGATTCATTAACAAAATAACTGTATCTGATATTAAAAGCCCTAGTTAAATATTTTTATACCTACTATTTTTTTTCCATCTATTTACAATATTATCATAATAAAAAATATTTCTTCAAAACTTTTTAGAAAGATAAAATCATTGATTCTAAAAAAAATAGCAGGAAATTAATTAAAATTTTCTGACTTTTTTTTTTATATAATCAAATATTTAAAATGATTTTGAAATTATACAAGTATATTAAAATATTTAGAATACAGTTGGGTATTTTGAAAATAAATTTTTATTTCATTTGCGCTTTTGAATTGATTCTGCATTTTTAAAAAATTAAAATGTTCTTTTTTTTATTCCATTTTTCTAACAAAACTATTTTTAGTTTAAATTTCGAAGAACGATAAAAACACATTGACCATTTTGAAGGTTATGAACTTATATCAAATATGATTTGTTCTCGAAAAACATTCAGGAATTTTTATAAATTTCAATCAAGTATAGAACACCATAAAGCGAATATTCAGGATGACGTTTTAACATCAGCATTCTTTTAGAAATTTAAATATTTTTTTTTGTAAAATTCGGCATTTTCCCAAATGTTTTTTTCAAAAACCCATTCAGAATATTTATGTACTGCCTTCAATTTGTATGTTTTAGGTAAAAACTGGTCTTGAATGTGAAAATATCCTCAAATTATTACACCTCCAAAATATGTTTAGTAAAAGTTAGTCTAAGTAGTAAAAAAGTTAGTTAAAAGTAGTGTCTGTCTCACCATAGTAATTTGCTCACCAATTGCAAATGTAACAAATTTTTATTTATTTATTTAATTTTTACATCATTCTTATGAAACAAATATATGCTTGATACAATTTTAAAGGACGTTATGTGATATTTCGTTGCATTTTTGTTAACAAAGAAAAACTCTTCTGGCGAATAAATTTCTTCGCTCTACTTTAGCCAATGTATGCATATCTAGAATTTCATTTGAAACTTTAAGAACTTATTTTAATAGAAAGTATCTTACTTGTTATTCAAGTTCTATACCAATAAATCATAAGTTTTGCCAAACTTTTCTTAAAATAAACATTCCATTTCTTGTCGATAGTGAAGGATGTGTTTCCTGATTTTAAGGTGGTTTTAACTGTTTCATTCATTATCAACGTTTAATTACATCAAAAATTGATGAAGATAATTAACTTTTGTAACACTTGTAATACTTTACAATTATTAAAACAATTTTGTTAACCGAATTTAAAGTTATTGTTATTTTAAAGTTATATTCTTTCTGCATTCCTTTCAAATTTGAAAACACCCCAGAATATTTTAATGAAAAACTAGTCATTGAAATCAAACAGATTAATTGGGAAATATTTTTTTTTAAAAAAAATTAAAAAATAAAACTGATTTTAGAATATTTTTTCTCTATAATATCAATGGAAGTTTCTAACGTTTCAATCACTGGATGTGATCATTTATATATCACATATATCTCAAATAAAAAAGTCTTATTTTGAGCAACGCATTAAATATATTTTTTACAATAAGAAAGACATAAATATCGGTATGTTAGTGTAAAATTTAGAATAAGAACGCGTTTCCTTTAGAACGCTAGCCGCTTTCTCTTTCACAGCTTCAACGGACTCAAATCATGTTCCTTTGAATACAGATTTCACCTTAGGAACCGGATAGAAGTCGCATGGCGCAAGATCTGGCGAATAAGGCGAAAGGTCTAACATTGGAATGCTGTATTTGGCTAGAAACCTCTTGATAGACAGTGTAGAATGAGCCGGCGTGTGATCTTGGAGGAAAAATTTGGCGTACGGATTCTTTGTCATTTCCAACAGAGTCTCAGCAATCGCACGAATACTTAACCGATAGCCAGATCGAACCAGATTACCGTTTTCTTCAATACTGCCATTCGTTCGACGTGAGAGGGCGACTTGGCGTGAATCATCTTCAACGCCTTTTCGAACATCTTGAAAACGCCTAAACTACTCAAAAACGCGTGTACGAGATAAACATTAATTGGTACTTGTCTATTATAGCGGAGCCCTTCAAATTACGATTGCGCCAACTCCTCGCCAAACTCGTGAAGCCTATCTTTTGATACTACTTACTTGGCGATATTTCTTAGTCGCTTGGCGATTCATCATCGGGCGCCGCTATAACAGACAAGTACCCATTAATTACCATAAGCTTCTATTAATAAATTATAATTTTCAGTAGCTGTTTTCCCCAAGTTTCATGTGAAATTTCACAACAATTCGTTGTTCACTTATTATTTTTCCGGGAAACAAAAAAAAAAATAACTCTAATTCGAATAAAGGCTTCGGGTATACGGAATTTCTTACAGAAACGAGAGGCACTACATTCGAAAGAGAAAGCTTCACGTTAAACAGCTGTCGTCTCTGACGTTTGGCGCATGCGTACTTCTACTATAGCAGCATCAGTCTCGTTACTTAATAGTCACACCTCGTAGTTCAAAATTAGGAGATCTATAGCTAACAGCCCTCGTTTTTGCCCAAAGTGCGACGTTTATAAATTATTCATCAATTTACTCAGTTTTATCAGTCAATCTACTCAGTTTATTACGGGCTTCTCACATGCATTTCCATTTCAACTAAGCTTTTGGGGTCTTTCGTATGATGTTATTTGATTTGAAGACTTCCTCTTGTGCATAAATCATGACTTAAGTAAATCAGAATAGAAGTATTTTGGAACAAGATCAACGAGATATAATTTATCAGCAGCGAAAAGTTTAATAAGAGTGTTAAGAGACAGAGATGAGAAGTTTTGATTCATCGATTAGGAAGAAGGAACATTTAATCGGATCCATCTTACACATTTAGTACTGACTCAGATCCGGTGAGTCAGCGATAAGATACGGTTGCATTTTATAATGTTAATCTTTTGTAGTGGATGCGACAGAGTCTGCTTCATAGACATGATAAACAGTTTGATTTTGAACCATTGGTTTTTTTGGGGGGGTTGGTCATTATTGCCTAAACTTAATTAGCTTACGATGAATCAAATATGGCTAATATAGAAACCGAAGCTTCACAAGTTTTATCAATACATGACGGAATTTAACATATTAACGAGATGTATAGTAGAAACTACATGCCTTGAAACAGTATTTTTCTAAAATAGGGTTTCATGAAAATACCCAGAAAAAGATTATATTCTGAGATCTATTTCTGAATAATGCATTTCATTAGTTTTCTGTTCCAATTATTAAAAGGTTAACTTAATTGCTACTTTTCAATTAATTAAACTGTATTATTATTTCGCATTTAAAATATTAAAGTAGATTTTTCAAGAAACATCTGCTCCACATAATCATCCCAAATATATATATAGTTTGGAAAATAATGTAATTTAATATAAATAAACTATTAATATTACTAATTAATAATAAAAATAAACATTTAATGTAATTAAATGTAACTAATTATCATTGAAAAGTAGTTATTCTGTAGATTTTAGTTCCCAGTAGGGTTTTTTTAAAAAAAATTAATCAACTTCCATTAACTCAAAAATTGTCTAATCGAATAGTAATATTAATGGGAGTATTAAAACGGGTTTGATTAAGTAGGAAAATATAGGCATATTAGTTGTTTTTTGGAAAATTCCTCTATAAGTGCTTCAACATAGATTTAAAGTTCATCTATGTCTATGGTCAATGTTTTTCCAAGCGCTTTAATATTTGCGGAGAATTTGTAGGTACTAATATTAATATCAAATTATCTAATATTTGTAGCAAATTCTTTCCATTATTCAAAAAGAGAAGACTCTCGCAGCTCAGAGAAGAAAGACAGGGGGATTTTTCTTTGTCTGATAACTTTGTAGAGCGGGGTAGAGTGCCACTGAAAATTGTACCGTGTGCTAAATCTGGAACGTGTGTCATTGGTTGCCGACGTCTGATCTGCCCCTTCTGTGGCGTAGATTCACCGGAAGAAACCTATTGTTTGATTGCTGCTCAGTTTCTGTCCTCTAATGATGAATTGGCAGGGACTCTATTCAACAACAACGCCAGAAGTTAAAACGCCTTATTAACTAGCATGAGAGAAACTTCTATTTTAGCCTAATAAGTAGAGAAGCAGCGAAAAGTGACCGATCAACTTTTCTTCGCACCCATTGGTCCAGGGATCGAAACAGAGATCGATATCCAAGGCCACCAACTCCCTCCCCTCCAGGGAACGAAATCCCTCAACGCCTAAGTGGTGACCGGATGTGTTCACTAGATGGCAGCACAACCTATAACTACTGATTGCAAGTGCCCTCGACACACAAAAATACTTGTGTCTATATCCCTAACTAAAACAATCACACATAAATCACGATTAGTGGTATGCCTGCTCTGGTGCATGTGTCAACGAGATCCTACACTCAATTAGAGACAGTCGATAGCGTCAAATGGAAGACGGTTCCACGTAAAACCCAATTCAACAAGGAGGGGATGTATAATAATTGCATAAATGGCTGATAAAGCAGCCTTCTCTACTAATACTTATGCTACTTTTCGTATCATCACGATGATACTGGACGGGGAGTATTCAGTGACTATCTTCAACAACAACACCAGAAGTTAAAATGCCTTATTAACTAGCTTTAGAGATACATTCTTGTGGCCTAGAAGTTGGTAGAGGAAAAGTGAAAAAAGCATCCGATCAATTTTTCTTTGGACCCACTGGTCTAGGGATCGAAAAACTTAGCCACAGACATCCAAGGTCACCAAATCTGTCCCCCTACACGGGGTCAAAAATCACTCAACGCTGAAGATTCAAGTCCCTTCAACAGTGACAACTCAATGCAAAATGGCGATGACAACTCGTCGAAGAATCAATTAAATTTTAGTTTGACAATGAATGACGGAGCCAAATCAAAAACTTCTAGATCACATTTATCTTCGCGCCATTTGACAGATGACAGCACATTATAGTAACCAGGGACGTCTTAAGGCATGGGCCAGCTGGGCCCAGGCCCAGGGCCTCGCCTTTGAGGGGGGCCTCGTCTCATTCACTACTCAGTCTCAATGAGATCATGATCAGAATAATTTTAATTGTCAAATGTTATTCCTGGACATTTGACAGGTACTTCTATATGAAATATTTCTATTAACAACGTTTGCTGAGAATCACGGAAAATAATAATTTTATTTCTAAAGCGAGATGTATCCGATTTATTGATAAAAATGCTGCTGTTGGAAGAAAAGTCACAGACATAACAGACACTCTTTCCAGAGATTTTTTTATTTATTTGCACACATGAGTTAAGGATCGCTCATGAATGAAGAAGAGATACACTTAAGCCCCCAACAGAAGTGACAAAAACAATTTCCCTATTTTATGACAGTTGTCAGGGCTAATAAAAAGAGGATTGAAATGACACCGAAGGAAATCACACTTTCTCGAAAAAACAAGTGGTCTACGGTTCTAAATCGTCAATTCTTTCCTTTAAATTTAATTTCTTTGAAAAAGTAAAAGGTAATTATGTTTTTATTTTTGCTGTGTTTATATTTGAGATTTATGATAATATACAAATATTTATATCGCATTAAAAAAGTTAAATAATATGTAATTGTATTCGCTTTTTTTATTGAGAGAGTTATTAAATTAATATCTTGTTTTAAAAAAATTCTGCTCTTTTTTTGTAAACTTTCTTCTCTCTCCCTCCGAACAACATGAAATAATCTCTTAACTGTTTATAAAATTATATATAAATATTTCAATATTTTTATATTGATTAATATGCATAAAAGCGCGCTTCTTCCATTTTGAATGCACTACGATCTTCCAAAAGAATTTCCGATGTGTATTGTGATTCAAAGAAATATTTTTATTTGCTTCTGATATGGAAAGTGTTATTTTACTCGGTTAAAAATTCAAATGACAGTCCTTTTTATTATTATTGAAACCCAAATAAAAAAGAACATTTAAAAACGAAAATATTACATTACAACTGATAGCAGTAAGAGTAATTCAGTCTAAAAGTAAATATTAAAAATGGAGAAATTCTCGTCCAACAGTACAAAATAAGAGATTTTTAGGGTATAAGAACCCTCACTAGAAATATTCTATTAGCGTGTGTATGTTTTATCAGTTAATCAGATTTTTCTACAAAAAATTGAAATTTATTAAAAATACTTTAATTTTATTCATTTTTTATTTACGAACTTGTGAGAAAGTTCTCTTTTTTTCCCCTTGAAAAGAACAAAAAGAAAAAGAAAAAAAGGAAATAAAAAGAAAAGCGAAATGTTACACAGAGTTATGTGTATAGTTATGTGCTTATTGATTTTTAGAACAGTGTATTTATTTACTTATTTTTAGTAGCAAAATAACGATTCTTTTTCGAATAACTCGTCTCCAAAATTTGTTTATGTGTGTTGTTTTAAAAAACCTCTTAGTTATTTTTAGGATATTAATAAAAAGGGAGTCATCATTTACTAAATTATTCATAATTTTTCTGTACATCATCTCGTACAGGTTTAAAAGTGGATTCTAAGCTATAATTGGTTATTTATTTTAAATTTTACTGGTCATTTATTTTTAATAACTGATGATTTTATTTTAAAACTTCACTCATGCGGAAAATGGGTACTGCAGTTATTATTGATATAAAATCTTTAAGGCTCCCATCGACACGACACCAAGGAATCCCGAGCGTAATGTTAATCCTATGGAGTTTCGTATTTTTCAATTTACATCTAGGGTATTGCATTTAATTGCATGGAATAAAATAAATTCGAAAGAGCAAAAAAAAAAATAATAAAATAAAATAAAAATAAAAAAATGTTTCTCCGGTTGTCGATTTTATAAAAATGTTTTCATGTATTTTTCAATATTTTTATGAGCATGGATGCTTAATTAATTATGAATTACAGGCAGCAGATACTCAACTTTCTGCTAAAAAATTAAAATGAATGAATTAGAGAAGCTACTTTTCTTAAAACTATCCTTTGGATTGATTTTTTGACACATATTGAAAAAGTAAATCTATTTCTCCAGAGTAAATATATAAAGGAGTATCAAAGTGTTCACAAATGTGTAAGACAACGCCGTGTTTGGGTAATTTTCGTTTTAGGAAATAGAGACATCTACACAACGTTTGAAAACAGGCACAGCCAGAAATTTAAAATAGAAACCTTTTCCCCAATAATCGACTCGCAAATTTAAAATATACAAACGCATAGTAAAAAATACGAGGAGCTTTTTGAAATGTTTGGATTTTTTGAAAATATTTCTAATTTAGATGAGACAGAAATTAAAATAGTATGCGAGAAAATATGAAAATTTTACGATAAAGACATTAATGGAGAGGAACTGAACTTGGAATGTCAACATTTCAAGTCATATATGATCATTGATAGCGAAAAGCTGAAGAAAAAGCAAAGAGAAGAAATGGAAAAGAAAAGTTTAATAAAAAATATAATTCTACAAATAGTTTAGTTTTTATTAGCGTCGTACTAGAAGCAACAAAATGGATATTGGCAATGGACCTCTTAACTTTGAACCTCGTTCATGTGACTAGGACGATACCTGAGCTGGCAACTCCCTCTTCTAAGTTACCCACCACGCCAACGGGAGGACTTTGGGTCCCAACAGATTTAACGTGCATCAGCCCCGGCTACACGATGGGACTTTAGCGGCCCAGGCTCGAACCCGTGACTGAACGAAAACCACTTGCCACGAATCCGAAACCTTGACCACTAGCCTACCGCGGACACAATTCTTCTGATGGAGATGAAGAGCAGTTGTTGGATGAGGGGACTGGAATTGGAATCAATACACTCTCTACATACAACTATAATGAAACAATATTTAAGGTGTTTCCCAAATAATAATGAGAGTATTCTTGTCAGTGAGTGATGAGCGCCCATTTTTAAAACTAAAACTGGTCAAAAATGAATTGAGAAATCGTATGACTCAATCGCGTTTGAATAATTTAAGTTTGATGAGTATTAAAATGAAATATTATTAACAATTGATTTTGAAGTACTAACTAATAATTTTACAAATTTAAAATGTAGAAAACGAATTTTTACATAAAACATCATTTTACTGTGGATTGTTTTTATAAATCTGTACATGTATATACACCAAATTAGATAAAAGGGTCGCAGGTGGGGCCTATTTTTTCTTAAGGGCCCAGGGCCTCAAGAAGTCTTAAGACGTCCCTGATAGTAACCGTCCTTATCTACGCCATTGGTCGTCAAAACAAGAACTTATCGAATCACCCTTATGTATTCTTAAATCTACTGGTAATTGATTGAGTAATTGTTTTGCTGCAAATGTAAAATATACAAATGAGCAATCTCATAAATTTACCAAGTATATGCTTAGATTGCAACTACAGAAACAAGTAAAAGCGTTTTAGAAATATAAGTCACAAATTTTATCGTAAAATTACCGATAGCTTTGCTTTTATGTATCAAACATCAGTTGCGGCCGCGGTAGCCCAGTGGCCATGGTCCCGAACCCATGGCCGGCGTTATTTCAATCAAGTCGTGAGTTCGAGTCCCGATTCCACTGAAGACCTGTCACATTACGCGCTAATGCATGTTATGTCGAGACTGTCTTAGCGTGGTAGTATGAGGAAGTTAAGAGAGTAGGATGACAGCTCAAGTGTCGTCCTCGTCATTTGGCCGAGGCTGGAAACAAACAGGTTCGTCGCCGATAGCCCCAGAGTTGCTTCTAAGTGCGACGTTAATGATCAATAAACATCCATCTCAGACATTATTAAATACAGATGTTAGCATCTGTGAGATAATAATTGATTTATGATACTCGTATTGTATTTATAATGGTGCCTATACAGTATTGATATTATTATGATAGATATATGCAGTTAGACTGATAACGGTTTTCCTCATGAAATATTGATAAAATAATAATTACGCGACTTGCTTTGCTGCTTTCTTTGAGTTAAATAAAATTTGTTCCTAGGTGACAGATGAAAAGATAAAATTTGATTCCTTTTATATTAGTAATAGTTTAATTTTATCCTCAAAGATTGTTTACAAACTTTAAAAAAGAACATGGAACACAATTTTTAATCTTGGGAGATTCCAGCTTTTTTTTTTTTAAATAACTATTGGCCTTTACTCCTCAGGCAATCAGCTTTAATGATCTTTGTAAATCTTATAACTGTCAAAACTGTGAAAAACCATTGATTAGAGTATCAACATCAGTTTTCTGAGTTTATAATTTTGACGATCGATCTCTTTCGGCAGTCGAACTTCGGAATTTGATAATGAAAGAATTGGGTGGCTTCTAATGTTCATTATGGTAATTAGAATTTGTTAACTGATGCAATATTTTTTTATTAAACTCGTATGAATAATTGTTGCGAAAATCATGTGCTACTAGATACAAAGCAATGGGATTTTCTTTACATTTTAAACAGTTTCTGTTTTGATTGGTATTTTCTTTCAAACCGGATCAGTATACCACTTTTCAAGCTTTAATTATTAATAGGTTTTCAGATCTTTCAGAAGAAAAAAAAACATTTCAAAATATTTTCAAAACTCGGAGGGGTAAAAACATAATTCCTTCAAAACCTTCATTATTTTTTGCTCTTTTGGGTGCATTTTGGAATTTTAAAATTACGTTCACACTTTCAAAATAGCTTATAAATAGGAACCCTGAAGTCGTGATCCTTGGTAGTTGGTGGATAGTGGATTGGAATCCTGATCAAGAATATGAAGCGAAATAATGTGACATGCAGCGTGTTGAATTAAATGGACAAAACCTCAAAGTCAACAGATGTCGTGGAAGGGTAGCTAGATACGAGGGATGTTCCGAAAGTGAATTTCGTCATTTTGTTTTAAAGAACACATGATACACCAGAAGAAACTAACAACCGCCATAAGAACCCACGCCCGCAGTGGCTCAATGACGGAAGTAGCGTCAGATGAGAAGAATAACATACGCTCCGAGTGAAGAAAAAAAGAGAGAGTAGCTGCAGACCAGCGTTCCAAAGAAGTGACGACAACATAGTGGGCAATGGAAGTAAGTGCTATTATCCAGTATGAATGTTCTCATAGGACTAATCATCCACAAAAAATTATAGACAGTGTATGGTGAACAGGTCATGTCTCGTCAAATGGTTGGACGCTGGTGTTGTACGTCCAGTGAAGGAAGTCAGAAAGTGGAGGAAGAAGATCGAAGTGGATGTTCTTCTACATCCACGAATTAAAACAACACTGCTAGAGTACAGGACATGGTGTTAGCGGACTGGCGTACAATGGTGTCTGACGTGGTTTCCATGATGCTTATTGGTCGTGATCAGGTCCATCCAATGCTGAGGGGGTGCAGGCTGTACGACAATTCCTTGCAACTCAGGGCACTGAGTTTTACTAGAGGATTTTCTTCTAATTCATTGCACCCTACTAAAAGTGTCTCAATGTCAATTGCGACTATGTCGAAAAATAGCACAAGGTGAATTGTTCATGATGCCTTTTTTTTCGACAGTAAGGTTTTCCATGTGAAAAAAAGAAGAAAATTATTTTCGGAACTTCCCTCGTATCAACTGAGATGTCTACTTCATCATCGGTTCAGCAATGAAAATTACGAGGCTCGTTGCCAATAGTTGATTCTGTTTCTATAATGTGGTGTTGATCAAATCTAACTATATACACCTTAGTTTTTGAATGTGATGATTTGATAAATGCATGCTCATATGTGGATTTTTATTTGCGAATGAATATTAGCACAAGTACGCTACGATATTTCTTTTAAAAAAAATATCAAAGCAGCACATCACAACCATACCACTCAAATTTTTACATATCCCGGATTTGCATTCCTGGACGTAAATTATCTTAGAATTCCAGAGGATCAAACAATTTTAAGTCTTAAGTTTCACTTTCGTTATTTACCGACAATTAAAGATATTTTAGAATATGTTTATCAACAAAAATATACACTTCCCTTTGTTTTTGTAAAACAATAGATATCTGTCAATATTATTCCGAGCGACATCGGATACAACATTGCTCGTGGCACGGAAATATATTTTACAGCCGCTCCAGATATTTATAGATAGATTGGAAAGAAAACGGTGTGCATTTTATCGTTGTGTGATGTTGGGTTACTCGCTATTTTCTCTTTACTAACATCGAGAACTTATTGATAATATGAATTGCACAAAATGACAACTCCTTGCCAATCCAAATTAAACTTGATTAGGTAAATTCGATGAAGATAATAAGTGTAATGAATTGAGTTAAAGATAGTGATATGTAAGCCAAATTGAACTGAAAGTAAAGAGAAGGGTGAGGAAGGATAACGAAAAGATGATAGATATTTGTAAATTGGAATGAATCATTGCAATTAACCATTTGTACTTAAAGTAGTTAGAAGCGACTCCTGGCTAGAGTAATAAGAGTTATCCTGTTATTAGCAAGAAATGTTGGAATCGGAAAGAAAGATTTGGTAAGTTAAGGCTTAATTAGAATACAAACTTGGATTGACAGAGTTAAGAGGGATTCGAGAGAAAGCGATCTTACATATTTTGCGTTGATGGATAATGAACTGCGTGTTGACTTTTTCTGACGTATCTTCAATTGGAGTTTTGCACTTATTGACTATTTAAATAAATTTTAAGATGTCTGGGGAGTTAAGCAATGAGGGGATGCTATCACAACTGTAATACTAATAATTCACTAAAGAAAAAAAATATTCGTTTTAAACCAACATCATCATTTCCTTTTACCTCAAAACGCATTACATACCCTGCTGAAAAAAATATAACTCCAGTACAACCACTGACTCAGAGAAAAAAATTTATGCAACTCAAACTTTTGACTCTCATAATGCAGGGTGTTTAAGAAGGAATATTACAGAAGTTGCAACCTTTTTGGACAAACTATATAAAAAAAATAATACTTTAAAATTTATAAAATTATAAATATTCAATGTGATCACTGATAGAAACACAAACGATAACCAGTCGATAGTAGAACTCATTCCTTAATTTTTTCAGCATGCTCGGTGTTACAATCGGAATGTCTATAATTGTAGGCGTTGTAGCTCGTAAATTCTTGCTGGTGATGGCAGATAAAAATTTATTTTTTAAGTAGACCCTGAGAAAAAACAATTACAAGAAGCTAAATCAGCTCGGATACAGGCAAAAATTAAGAACGTGGTGGTCATCTGCGAAAAATCCACTGTACCGTACCACAAGATATTGTTGTATTTCCGGTGATGATCTCATTGTACATTTGTAATTTTATAAACTTTAAAGTATAATTTTCCCGATAAAGCAGTAAATTCTTTAATTTTATAATTATAGCTTTTCAAATTTCGGATATTTTTCTGAAAAAAAAATTATTCTTTTAAAAATTCTGAGTTTAGTTTTAAATTCTACCAAGTGACTTTGGATCAAGAGATTCTTGATATAAAAGGATATTGTTAATAAATTTTTTCAAGAAGATACATAACTATTAATAACTTAAATAAAAGCGTGAACAACAATTATCTACAAAAACATTTAAGTGCAACAGCGGATACTGTTTAATTTACTTAAATTCAGTTTCGATATATTGAAATAAAGCAAAAACTAGCAGTAAATGTTCCCAAAGATATCTGCATCCAAACAAAATTCTGATTTAATTGATTTGTCTTTAAATTAATATTTAGATTCCCAAGCTTCAAATCATCTGTGTATTTTTTACATCGAATATACTTAATACGAGATGGTAATGTAAATCTTTCATTATCAACCGAAATATCTGTATTATATTTATTCCTCCTATTAATTTATCCTTATGTGCAAAATGTGAGTAACAGATATTCGAGTTTATTTGTTTGGTATCAAGATGACGTAGTTAGATTGAAGTAACCCGCTATATGGAGAAGCTAGAGCTCAATCTGCTGATATCTACAATGACGTTCTTTGAAGTTCACGAAACGCTGAGAGAAATGTATAACTGTGGATGATGAATCCAGAGAAGTCTTAAGATAAATAAATAAAAATTTCTATCTCGATTATTTTTATTAATAATTAAAGCTTCAGAAATAATGGGTTGCTTTTATCCACTGTTTCCTAACACCAAATAAATCAACATGTACAACTGTAGTTTACAACTAAATGTGATAAGGATTAATTAAAATGCAGAATAAATTTTATTCAAACATCTCGGTTGCTTCTTAGTAATAATTAAATCTAGGATAATCCCACGTATATCCATTTTTGAAATTTTACAGAAGAGAAGTTTAAGGATTTTGTGTGGGGAGGGTTCTTTATTTACAAAAAAAGTGTTTGATAATGAATATTTTTCAATAAGCCTTTGTCTTTACCTTCAGCTTACAGAGATATATATGCATGTCATTTGTTTCAAAAGAACACTCTACGCGTGTGAAAATAAAATTCTTTATTTTCGTAGATTACTAGATATTTTTCATTTCCTGGACTTTTCATTTTTAATAGATTTTTTTTTACTTTTCGCTTGGTGTTCAAACAACATTTATTATATTCTGTTTAAATTGCGATCTAAGTAAATCACTTTTGTTAATTTTTGTGTATCTTGATAAAATTATCAGTTTGAACCTATATAGAGCCCATAACTAGAATTTGCATTCTCTTTTTAATTTTAGTTCTTGCTAAACATTTGATATTGATAAAGTTATAACACTTCTAATTTTGTTGGTTATTAATTAATAATTCAATAGTTTACGTATAAACTACTGGTGCGCGCGATAAACTATGAATTACAAATCAAATTATCAATCGATTTTTACTAGAATTTTATTTTTTAATATTCTTATTATTACTACTAAATAGCAAAGGATAAAATTATAAATAATGTGATAGTATTTCTGTTTCATTTATATTGTTTTATATATAACAAATAGTTAAAATATACTTACTTGTAATTGTGTATATACTATCCTGATTTGTATCAAGCAGTTCATAAATAATCATATCGTTATACATAAAATACCAGTTCATTTTCCTTTAAGATGTTATTTCTTTGCAATTTGTAAGCAAACTTTTAGTATTTACATTCATTATTATTTTACACGATTTTATTTAGTTTTCTATGTTCATATGTATGAATATCTTCCTAGAGAGATTCCAAAATTTGTACTCGAATTTTAACCTGCTTCTTATTATCTGACCGGGCCGGAATTTTGTGTACACGTGTAATTCCAATGAAATACAATTTTTCCAGCACGCTGCACTCTCTTCGTCTCTGACGGTATTTGTTCTTAAATTTATATCCTGCTAAATATCTTATCTAAGAGAAATATTTTTCTCCCATATAAAACTAAAACTAATTATCAAAAAAATTGAAACTAATTTTTGAAAATTAAATAAAAAAAATTATGCTCCGACCAGATTCGATCCGAATGTATGAAGATTCTACGCCGATGCTCTACCAAATTTGCCATTGTAAGACAAATAACATAGTAAAAGCATTGGCTTGTTTCTTAATTCATCCGGTAAATTAAATGATTAGAATGCAGTTCAGCCCAACCACCTTTTGGAATTATTTGGTGGTATTTTTCCAAATGTGGCTACCCTGGTCAACCAAAAAAATTCGCCAAATTTGGCAATTTTTGAAACCGCTCCAATAGGTTGGGCTAAATTGCATTTTCACCAATTAAATTTAATTAAATGAATTCATCTTTGAAATAACTGTATTAACATCAAGTGTCATCCACTACAAGTTGAAAAAAAATGTATTTGAACTTGAGTGGATGAGTAAAAAGTATTTTACTAACGATTGAAAATTTGAACAAGATATATATAGGGAGAGTGTGGGCTAATAACTAGTAGGAATTTAATAAAAAAGAATATAAAAAACACAAGTAAAAAAATTTAAATCACTTTTTTTTATTTATAGATGGACTAAAAGGTATACAAATAAATTTGAAATGTTATTTAATATATAATTTAAAAAGCTTCAGATGATAATACTTATTTTGACCTCATATATAAGTTTTATCTTTAAATAAAAATTTCATTTTACATTTTTTACTTATATTTGTTCACTCAACAAATAAAATGATCGCTTATAATTAATAATAGTTACAGAGCTTAGTAAGATGGGGGGGGGGGGTAAATAAAAATTTATAGCATTAAAATGTTATCTCAACAATTTGTTACACTCTTCTAGAATTTTGTACGTTTATCAATTTCGTTCTTCTTCACAGTAAATAATTTGAGAACTAAAAAATAATAAAAGTGCTTTGCTTAATTTTAAAAACCTTAATGAGCAATTTAATACCGTCAACCAAAAGTGCATTAAAAGCACCTTATTTCTTTTCAAAAAGTGGTAATATTATCAAAATGTACTTAGTGTATTAAAATCTCAAATTTTCATTTGATGATTTATATAATTCTTATTAACTTAAATTCTGTATAAACCTATTGAAATCAAACTGTGTTCAGAACATTTTTTAGCTGAAATGAATGTTAAGTAAAACATCAGTTAAAGTTTATCTTATTTAACTTATTGTGTATTTTGTAATTTAATTTATCCAATAAACGTGCTAAATTATCTCTAAAAAAGGAATTCTACATCTTCACACGTATTTTTTCATAGCAAAAAATGATGAAAATATATTACCTATAAAATTTAACAATCATTGATTAATTCCTTAACTTATTCTAATGTGAAATTTTATCTTGCACAATATTTTTGCAGAATATAAGGTAAAATATCATTTACATTTTTCACATTTGCTTCAATCTTTTTAGCAGATTTTGCGTAGATTTCAATTTAAATATTTCCGTTTGTATTGAAGAATACAGTATCACAATCGTGATAATAATAAATACTTATTTTTAATTTTGTACTTAAAAACTGTATGTTTTTTTTTATTCTTCCAACAAAATCATATTGAAAAATGAATATTTTGATTAAGGAAAAGAACGAAATATTCCAAAAGATATCTACCATGAATGTGAGACTTAAAATTGGAGAGAAATTATTTAAGCGACATTGAATACAGGATTTGAATAACTATACAGTGAGAAGTAATTGATGATAAAATTTTATTTTATTTTTTATTCTTTTATTTGAAAACTCAATAATCTACTTATACGTATTACATATTATATATTCAATTAGAAAATGACAATAATACTTCAATTTTCACTATAATGAGTTGAATAATGTAATTAAATCTGACAAATTATGAATTTTTGTGAAATATTATTATTAAGCATTATTATTAAGAATAATTTCACAAAATAAAATATAAAAGTAACTACCTGATTCCTACACTTCATTTCATTGATTTATTCCTATTTATTTCATTAATTTAATTCTATTATTATGGAAGTACATTCACATTCTGTGATAATAAAACGAATACCTTTAAGAATTAACGAGAATGTAATTCTTTAAATTCTTAAAAAGAAATGATTTGTTTTCTTCCTTTTTCATCTTATTAATTCATTCATATTCATTTTATTAATTTAAATCTGTTTTTATAGAAGTATTTTCTATAATAACGGATTCTAATTATATTATAATAAAATGAATACTTATAAGAATTAATAAGATTATTATTCTTTAAATTCATAATTTATCAATTAAGTTAGCTAATTGATGAGATTATTCAAACTTACCTGATTCATATTTTAAGTGCAGTTTTATAATAAAAGTTTTGTTTTAAAAGAAGGGTGTATCCTGTATAGTTTCATACCAATTACTGAAGTCGTATCCCTGAGAGAAACTTATCACTGAGCGATTTTGTAAATAAAACAAATTTGAAAGTGAAACTCTGAAAAATTGTTTATACAAGCGAAACGCTTTCGCTTTAAGAATGAACACTGAGGGATTTTCTTTTATAGTTTCCAAAAAATACAATTTATTTCTAAAAAATTATAGCAATGATTTAACCCCTTAAAGATTATCAGAACCATTATACTTCAAATTTTTTTATTTTCTGAAAACCAATATGTTAGAGCCCTATCTTTTTCCAACACTTTGATTTCAGAATTGTAACGGTCTTACCAAAATTCAAAGGTACTGAAAATTAACTGAACCACTCTCAACTTTTATATTATTTTTCAACTTTAACTTCACATTTCTCAAAACAAACAAATTTTAACTTGATAGCAGAATCTTTCAGAAACTATTTATCATATTAGTTTGAAATTCCATGCTCATATTCAAAATAAGTTTCTTTAAAATTAATACATCAATTTTTAGACGAATTATTAAAAGAAGAATTTTATATGAATTTCAATCGTATTTCTTCTTAAAATACCATAATTTTCTTAATAATTGCATTAAAACAATTTCATACCATAAATTTTTAAAACGTATGTATACAGCTGAGCATTTAAAAAACATATTCAAAACTGAACATTTTTCTCCTAGATAGCGTTACTTTTGCAAATTTTGAACAATATTGTATTTCAGAAACTTGCGTATAATAAAATGCTGATTTTCATAATTTTTCAAAAGGTGACCAAAAAATATTTCTTTATAATTTTTGAGACTTTTTAAAAGTTGTATGAAAATTCTAGAATTAATGTATATGTACTCGTATATGAAGATTATAAGGTAAAACTCTCAAGTTCCTGCTCAGTTTCATTGGTGGGTTATATTTGAAAAAGGGTGTTTTTCGCATAATCGAATAATTGTTAAAAGTCTAGACATCCCTTGAATCTCTTGCGTATCTTTATATAAATAGGAAAGTCAGCATCTCCGTTAAATAAATATCTCACCGTCGATCGTATCTCTTCAAATTTGTGTAAGGTGTTTTGTTGATGCTAAAAGGAACCTCAAGTATATTTCCTCCAAAATAAAAATTTCAAACTTATTTTCGGTATATTTTAGCCATTTTCCCGAGTCTTCGAGTAGAACTTTCGAACTTTTGCTACTCAAAAGATACACATTTGAATTATTTTTAACTCAATTTGAGTTTTTGAAATAGCTTAAAAATAATGGAGCCACATTAGTTTTTATTCCAAACCATTTCTATATCAACAAAAGTGGCAATTTGAGAGCAGTAGTATATATGATTGGACAGTATATCACAAAGATGGAAGGACCCAGAAGCACAATATTTGGTATGCTGAAACTATGCATCATGATGGTGTGTACCTACAAGAGAATTTTTAAAAAAATTCACTTAGGTTTTTAAAATTCAACGCTGAAGTGACTAAGAAGCAAGATTTTGTCTGCACTGGGAGTTAAAGTCTGGTTCATATTACGACATATGACGTTATGGTCTATCTTGAACTCTACTACGCGTAGGTTTGGCGCGTAATAAGTCACACATTATTTTGTCTCTTACTATTAATACTTAAAGATCTTTTGGAAATAGTTATACTTATTCATTACTCGATCTTTATAACAAAATTGCAATTTTTTCTCCAAATAAATCATTGTGAAAAATATCATTTCAAAAATAAGTTTTAGTTTAGTAACAGGACTCGTGTTTTCTGTTTTACCTTCCGTCAAACGATATTTATTCAACGTGGAATATTAACTGAAAAAAAATTACTGCAAGAATAAACGTCACGGAAAATATTAAAAACAATAATACCGAGGCAGACGTTTATAAGCTGTGTTCGTAATCAACGATACTGAAAATTTATCTTCTTCGGAAATTTAAATATTCGCTCGGAATAGAAAAAAGATTTAATTCAGATTATCAAGTAGCTCGTTAGATTTTTACTAAATTATTTCTTCATAATTTCATGTTATTATTATTTACTACTTGAGTAGATAAACTATTATTTTAATAACTATTATTTTATATCGTTTAATTTTCGTTTCAGAACAATCTATTTTCCTTACGTGGTTTTGCTAAAGAACTATCTTTGCACTACAAAATGAAACTCTAAATTTAATAAATTTTCAGATGAGTTTTCATCAACCGTATTGGATGTGGGCTCTCAATAAAAATAGTTCATGCTTGCTAGCTGAAATATTGAGTTTTTAAATTTTCCTTTACGAAGAACGGGTATTATAATTCTTAATAATGTTTTTAAATTCTTTTTCAATATTTTTCTTGGAATTTCATCTGTAGTTTATCCTCAGCTTTTTTTTTCTTATTTGTTTTTTGTAATATGTTTCAGAATTGTGGAATTAAATGTTATATTAATTTTTCTACAAATAATTATTAAAAAAAAATGATTTTCTCTATCGCTGTGGAATTCTAAACTTTCTCAATCCTTAACGATCACTTCTTTCTTTCAATAAAAAATGAAGCAAAATAAACTTTTTATGAAATACAATTCAATATTAGAATTTTTTTTGATACAAAAACTAGAATGTGTTGCATTTCTTTTATATATATTTTGACTAATATATAAATATTACACCGTATCTAAATGTCAGCTATGTTTCATTAACAAAAGTTACACTTTCTCTCTAAAAACGATACAATATAAAAAAAATAACTAATGTTATATATAATCTAACATAGTATTAATAATACTGCTCATAATTATGTGTATCTTACTAGATCTTTTTCATTCGTTTCTTCGGGTAATTTCCCACATAAGTGGGGAAAAAATGAGACAAATATAAATTTTTATAAACAAAATGAGAGGGGGTTTCATAAAGCTTTAGTTATTACTAAGAAATAACCAATATACCTGGATAAAATTAATTCTGTGTCTTAAATGATCTTCATGTACATAATGTCGTAAATTACAACTGTTAATATTGATTTTTTGTTTGTTTCAGGAAGTCATAGATTGAAATTACCCGCATAATAGTAAAGTTTTTAGTTATTAACCGTCAGTACCGTAAAGTCTCAATTATTATTAAAAATAATCGAAATGATGCGTAATATTTATTTATTATTCTTTAGACTTTTCTGCGTAGTCACCATCCGGAAACTTCTAGCGTTTCTTAACCTTTCGAAGGTCATCATTGTGGAACCCAGCAGAAAAAGATTTCTACCTTCTCCATACTGCAAGTTACTTTAATCTACGAAGTCGTGAAACCAAGTAAATTAATATGAAGAATACATTTTATTAACAGATATCTCAGTTATTTCTTAGTAATAATTTAAAAAAACGATACCCTCTCGTAATTCTTGATAAACTTGCACTAAATTTGTCTTACTAGTGTAAATTTAAAAATATTTTAGCAATCCAGATTTTACAGTAAGTTGAATTCCCATTGGATAGAAGAGAGATTTAACCAATTTGCAAAGACTGGCAACTGTTTTGTGAACTCTAAACACCAATATTATGAAACAAAGTTATTGAATTATTCAGTCTCTTCATTTAAAAAAAATAAGATGTATTATATGATTCAAAATTAAAAACCTTGGGATTTATATTATTAAATTTAGGTGACTGCTATTTACTAACAACTTCTTTATGTCGTGACATTTCTTTTATAAACTGTGCTTCCGAGAAGCGAGAAGCTTAGCAATTTTATCAGTTTTCTTAAATTAGTAATAGTAAATCATCTTCATCTTGAACAGTGCCTGAGAAATAGTAAACTTTTATGGGATCACTGGCAAAGTTTTAGATTGATTTAAAGCAGCAATCTTCTCTTTTCTTGTTTTCTTAAAACGAGTTACATTCTATAACAAAAATAACAAAATAATAATATAATTCATGAAATTGTAATAAAATTTATATAATTGTAAAAAAATGTATGAAATATTTCAGAGGGATTTCATGAAAACATCACAAATAAGAAATGATGACAAAGTATTATCCCTGGTTTTTAACATTTATCTGAGTATTGATTTATTTGTATATGAACATTTTAAATGATAATAATGAAAAATAAAGGTTTTTAAAACGTTTATTTTTCTCAGCGTTATTTTTAATGAATACAAAGGCTCACTTACAAGTATGTGCAATCAGTTGCAAACAAATAAGAAAAGACAAATAAAAAAAAAACCAAAAATTGATTATATTTAACTGTTTTAATTTACTCTGAAGATATATTTTTTCAAGCGTTTGCTTTGTTACTGTAATATCTCAAAATAATTAAGGTTTCTCAAGTATACCTTTCTTCTGAATCCTTCTTACATTAGTTGTTTGTTATTCCAACCGAATTCGAAATTCTTAATGTAACACATGGATCAATACGTCCCGAGACTAACATTGAAAACAACATTTTTTTTGCAAAATTTTTTTTTATTCATCAACATAACACCTTTTGTTAATCACCTTTTAGGGTGATACAATCGTTCCAACGCTTTTCCAAATCTTTTTTTTTCCCCCCCCCCCCCAAATTTTTTTTTTTTTTTCGCAAGAAATCTTTTTTGTTGCGAGTAAATAGCGATAAACAGCTTTCTGAATCATCGACTCGTTGCTTTTTTTGTTCCATCGAAAGCAATCGCGGCACCCACTTGGAAAAAACCTTTTTCATGCTGGTTTTTTCATGAAGGATCGTATGTTATCTGTGTCATCTCAGCAATCTCACGGAGCTTCACTTTACGATCTTTCATTATAATTTTTGTCACTTCACTCACATTTTCCGGTGTAACGGCTTCCACAGGTCTACCCGAGCGTTCCGCGTCATTTGTGTCGGTACGACCACGTTTAAACTCGGCAAACCACCGACAAATCGTTGCTTTTGATGGACAAGAGTCCGGGTAACATTTTTCAATCCATTGTTTCGCTTGCACGGTGTTTTTACCCATTAAAAAACAATGTTTTATCAGAACACGAAACTCGGTTTTTTCCATTTTTTAAGCAAACTACAAAACGACTTTACTCCAACCTCGATAACTCAGCTGTTTCTGGTCCGATCGACTTAAAATTTTGACACGTTTCAAGCAAAGGTTAGTACTCTAGAAAGACCTGGTTACTGGCTTACTACGAGCGCCATCTCTGGGTTAGTCTCGGGAGTTATTGATTGATGTGTTACCATGCATGTAAGTCGCCAGATATTTTGAAATACTCGAATGTGACGTAGATAGAAAGAGAAAATGCGATATAAACCTAAAGGGAAAAAAGGTATTGCTTTTGTTATCCTCCAAAAGTGTTACTATGCCTTTTTCACCTAGAAAAATTTAATTTGTGTAATATTTTTCTTGAATTTTAGTATAATAAACATGATATATTTAAAAATAAGCATTACTGTAGCATTACGAAATATACCATGAGGAAAATGTTTTCTCATCCTTTTCCAATTTTCGTGGTACCGTTAAATCGTATCGTTAAATTTTAATTATTGTTAAGAAATAATCGAGATATGTGGATAAGAATTTATCCATGTTAATTGGTTCTTATGTACATAACGTTGTAAATTACAGCTATATATATAAATACTGATTTGTTTGGTTTGACCTATTCATCAATTAAGGGAAGTTGCATCCAAAAACGCTTGAACATCCGTTCCCTAAAGAAGAGGGGCTCCATCTTATAACAGTGAATTGTAAATGCTGCTTTTTTAGGATGTAACGTAAATTTGCATCATATGTTCAGGTAACCGTTTGCCTAAACGGTAGTCTCAGCAAAGGAAAATAGTACTATGACTATTATATCATGTGAAAGAGTAGATCACTTATTGATTTTTGGACTGTTTATTTCCAGTTCTTGTACTACATGGGTATTTTCTTATCCCCAATTTCTGCAGTAGGACTAATTTTGTTGCTCATGAGAAATGTTATTTCATTTCAAAAACTGATGCGGTTCAGACAATCGTGCCCTTTTTCCGGGCGAGACAACATCTCCGCAGCAAATGCTACATGTTAAAGTCCAAATTTTGGTTAAAATTTCTGCACAATCTGCATTTTGAACACAAACAGCCTCAGTTTTCGATGACGAACATTTTGAGTTGTCGACCGTGGCATAGGTGATTCAAAATCTGCCATCCTGATTGACTAACAAGAGCTCCGGACGAAAGCTTGTCTGACATCTCACACACGCGCATCAGAAAGTAAATGCCGATTACCTCCGGATCTTTTTTATACACTTCCAGTTACGATAACCTTTTTTTTTTTTTTTTTTTTTTTGAAACTTTTTAATGCTTGTAGAAACGGGTATGTTTTTTTTTTTTGAAAACTTCACGAAACAGTTTTTGCATTGTTATAACAGATTTGTGTTCTGCATACTAGAGAACAATTTGAGACTTCTTTTGCTTTGACACCATTTTTCCGTTTGCCGACTCACTGTGATATATTAAACTTTTAAAAGCAAACGATTTAAAATTAAAGTGATACTTTTTTCAATATTCTTTATTAAGATATATTTTTTTAAATGTTTAAGGTTGTTACAAAGAAATAAAATTATGCTATTGGCAACACCAAATCATATTTTTGTTTTTTAGAAAATTTACTGGCAACGAAGAAAAAAATAGAATTGAGTTTGGTTCCAAGAGGTAAAGACGAACGTTGATAAATTGTGCTAGTGGAAATTGTGTATATAATTTATGTCTGAAAAGATGTGTGCATATAAATGTGATGTCCTGAAAACAAGTCATCTGTATTAATTGTCTGCAATACAGTACATCACAAAGAGCACACGTACTAGATAGCGAATGCAGGTAATCTTGTAAGTTTAATGATTATTATTTTATTAATTTAGTTTGCATAAATCTTAAATATATGTTTAACTTTCTTATTGTTTTAACGAGATATATTATTCTAATAACACAAACCACACACACACACACACACCTGTACGCGCGCACTTGTGTGTGTGTGCGTGCGTGAGTGTTCTAGTTCTTTTTGTCATGTTTTCTTAATTTGTTGTTATATTATTTTTATTGTTTTTTAACTTTGTTTCTTGGTTTTAAATTTGATTGTTTCATTTTTAAATTTTGTTGTTTCTGTGCTCCAAGGTACTTGATTCTGAACTTTTAATAAAAAAAATATGAAAAAAAAATACTATACTGTCCCTTTGTCTTGTACTTAATTTATTGATATTATTATGGATCATTATTTGATATTATGGATATTCATTGATATTATGGATATTCATTGATATTATGGATATGTATCGATATTACGGATATATATCTGGATATCATTTTTGGATGATAACTGATAGACAATTTTAATAATTGAAATATCATGGATAATTTTGTTAATAATTTTAATAATTTTATTAAAAATTTTATTTGATATATTTCTGTAATTCTAAATAATTTTAATTGTATTAATGAATATGAATTTTATTATAAAAATAGAGAGCCTGGCAAATTGGCTTGGTTGTCAATGTCCGGTATTGCATTATGATAAAAATGTTTAGAATTGTTCTTCGTTTAATCGTGTTTTGGGTTCTAGAGATAATTACACTAAAAAAATATAAAACTAGAATTCTTTGGAATAGTAATTTTACTAAGAATACATCTAATAACACTGGGTGTAGATTGAAAAATGTATCTAATCAAAATGACATAAAGACAAATAGAAATATTGAGGCGACATTTTATGATAATTTTTTGCAGAATTTAAGTGAGATAAGATTGAAATATAGAAAGTGTAATGATAAAAGATGCAAAACTTACATCATGATAGATGCAGAGCAAAGAGATGAAAAATCTCAGTTTACTTTCTGAAAAACGAACAACTATATTTATAATATGAAATGTAGAATATGTGAATACAAATATATAGTTCAAACATCTAATTATATTAATATTAGAATGATTCTCCTGATAATATTTGAGTCCATATGTTTCCTTTTTTTTTTTTTTTTACGTTTACCTCTCTCATTTCTTATATTTTTATTTTTACATTTGTCTTCGGTATAAACACATTCCATAATATCTTTTCGTTTCATCAACTGAAGCAAATTTCTATCATAATATATTATATTTAAATCATATGGGTAAGTTGTCTTAACAAGTCCTATATCGAAATTTTCCTTCCATAACACTTTCATCTTATTGGGAATAGTCTTAATTATATATAAATAAGTGTTATCAAATACATGCATATTAAAATGCGTGATTTAAATTCTACTAAATTTATTTTCATTTCGGTATCTCTTTGAATCTGATTTATGCTGAATCATTATAGATTTAGAAAAAGATTTTAAAAAGAACTTCAACATTAAAAAAAATTTAATATTTCATATTTGGATTGAAGAATGCCGAAATTAGAGTTGCAAGGGAGATACTTGGAAAGCTACCAGATGAACAAGGTTATCATATTATGAAAGACTTAAGTAGTTATAAAACTAAAAAACTAAATATCAAGATGCATAAAAATGAAACGGAATGTAGCACAATTCGATTCTTAATCAAATCTTTAAATAAGGTAAATTTTTAAATGTTTTTAAAATATGCATGCATTTATTCCCAATTAAAAATATAACTATAAAAAGTGCTTTTAAGTACAACAAAAATTGGGAAGATTAATATTTAATTATAATTATGGGGTGGATTCTAAAATGTTGGGAGAATGTGCGTATGTGTGTGATCGGTATGGTGAGTATGTGGATGAATATCATGCCCACGTGGTCACTGGAGATATGAATTTAATTAATGATGAAAAATTAAGAAATATAATGAAGAAAGAAACAGGCTACAGATTGTTAATAACAGAGAGTAATTATGTAGCTAAAAACGAAATATGTAAAGATCTTGACCTTATCAAACCGATACTTGACTTTATTATCAAAATACGTCAACTCATTTGTTGACTTTATTATCAAAATACATCAACTCATTTGT
>BMAW01113846.1:119952-139417 GCA_019974015.1 Nephila pilipes
TCAACTCATTTGTTGACTTTATTATCAAAATACATCAACTCATTTGTTGACTTTATTATCAAAATAAATATCAAATATAGTATGCCCTATGAGGTCCTTAAAGAATTCTTCTTCAATGATCTAAAAAATGTTAATTATAGATTTAAAAATGGAATAAAATTCAAAGTTATTAGACCTTCTATAGAATATCTACAAAAAAAATTTATAATTGTATATGTAGATATAGTTCCTGGAAACTTTATTTGTAGGCATTTTTACTTCAAAAAGATAGATAACTATTTTCAAAATAATGAAGTTTTGTTCTTTTAAAGGGAGAAAACAGAGAAATTATTATTAAGTTAGTTTCATACCGAAAGTTTAGAAAATTCTGTTGTTAAATGGAATAATGAGCTGAAAACACATTTCATAGAAATGTGCGAGATTCCTGAAAGGTTAATGTAATCTGTTCACATAGGTAAAATACTCGACTTCCGCAAAATCTTATATTATTTTTAATATTCCGTAAAGGCCCAATCGATGAGGTGTAGTTAATTCCATTTATTTTGCTGAGCTATTTTCAAAGCATATAAATCTTTAAAATAAGAAATCTTACAACAGTTCTAACGAAATATTTCTCAAATGAATTTAAATCAGTAAATTTGGCGGGACAAATCGTGTGACGTTGGGGTATTCGTGATTTTCTCTTCACTTACCTCGGGGACATTTTAGTAATTTTAATTGCATATAACTGCAATTTTATTTCCAACCAAAATGAATCGTGTTTAGGTAAAGTAGATGAAGATAAGAATGAAGTGAAGGGAGTTACATATAATAATATATAAATGAAATGGAATTAATGGGCAACGAAGGGTAGAAAGAGGATAATGACTTGTTGATAGTTATTTATAATTTAGATTGAAGCTCCTTAATTAGCCTTTTAGATTGAAATCAGTCTTGTAGTGCTGCTCTGCATAGTAACGTATAGTATAACGTATAGTATCATGTGCTAAGATAAGAACCAACTGTCATCGAGAAGCGTTTGAATCAGAACGAGTAATTAGGTAATAAGCTCAGATTTCATTATTAGAGCATAATTTAGAAATGACTAATTAATTGGGATTCCAGATAGAGTTACCTCATTTTTTTTCAGTAATTATTAATAAAGTAGTTTATCTTGTTCTTTTATATATTCAATTAGAGCTCAATAATTATTGACCAGTATATTAGAAAGAGAGAAACATGGCGATAGTTTCAAATAATGGAGAATTGCCCTTCAATTGTTTTCTTATTATGACCCATATTGTTTTACCCATATAAACTGAAATTTATATTTACATGTACTCCTGACTTTTACGGGGATTCAAGTATTCATTTTCATAGTTTTGTGTACAATTAGAGCCATTATTGAATAAGTATATAAATAACTATGCACATAGATTATAAGATCTAAATTTATTATTGTATATTAATTTATTAGGTTGGCAAGAATGAACAATGTGTAGTTAAAATAGTATTACGAGCTTTAATAGCTTATTATTTCTTGGCTTAATATTTTATCGTTCTGGGTTTTTCTTAAAGTTACACTTCTCGCCTGTTGAAAGAAATTATTGTAAGCTCTAAAAATTTACAAAACTTTTTAAAAATTGATTTTTTTTTTGAAAATTGATCCGTCGGAAATCCACATTATTATGAAGTATGAGTTCGAACGGGGAACTACGGCATCACAGACGATGCGAAACATTAGTAATGTACTTGATTTAACCAAATTTTCGCACAGGTAACTTTGACCTCACAAATGAGCCACGCGGTCACCCGGAATCAAAGGTCAATAATAACGAATTTAAAGGTCGCCATTGAGTCTGAACCATCTCAGAGTGCTTATGAATTATCGTCGAATTTCAATGTTAGCAAACAAACAATATAAACTCATTTAGCTCAAATTGGTAAAGTGAAAATTCGGATAAGAGGGTTCTGCATGAACTGAATGAAAGACAGAAACAAAAGTGTTTGGAAGCTTACTTGTTGTTGCTTTCTCGTAACAAATCTGATCAATTTTTGAATCGAACTGTCCCTTTGTGGTAAGAAATGAATCCTATATGGCAGTCTCAAATATTCAGCCCAGTGGTTAGACAAGGATGAATTCCCATAACACACTCCAAAGTATATTATTTACCAATAGAAGCTGACGGTGAATGTTTGGTGATCTAGCGCAGGTATGATCCGTTATGATTTCAAGAGATCTGATGTAGGGATTACAGAAGAAACATACTGCAACCAGCTGGACGAAATTATTTTAAAACTTAAAGAAAAACAACCTAGATTGGTCAAAAGATTGATTCCTATCTTTCTGTATGCTAACGGTATAATACACACTGCACAAATGAATGTGGAAAAACTACAGGCATTGGAGTTTGGAATTTCTTCATTATCCTCCATATTCACCAGACCTAACCACTGTTGACTACCACTTTTCCCGCAATTTGGACAACTTTTTAATAGGAAATTAATTTAATTCCGACAATGCTAAAAGATTGGCCTTTTAAGAATTCATGGACTCTCGTCCGCCAGGATTTTACACCACCTTCCTGAGTAACCTGCCACTTAAATGGCAAAAGTGTCCAGACAATATGGGTTCAAACTTTGATGAATGAAACAATTATTTATATTTGTAAGTTACCAACCAACTGTGCTTTTTTTTTCAACTAAATTTCATTCTTGGCGACCAGATATTTAAAAATTAATATTTTGGTATAAAGATTCTCATGGTCACAAACTTTTTTTTATTCCAAATTGATCGACTATTTCATAAAATAATATTCAAAAGCAGGAAAACATTAAACATTTAAACTAGTACTTCATGAACATTTAAAGAAAATAGTAAGCTTGGTTTTTGTTAGTGAATTTTTAGAAATAAGTTTGCATGCACATAAAAACATTTCAAATTATCGAGATTAAACATATAAGTATGTACTATTTTTAATTCTTTTAATTGAAATTTTAAAAGAAAATCCGAAAGTCTCATTCCATTCCTCATATTTACCCCTTCTCTTTCAAGCACTCTTAATAATAAACAAAAATCTTTTTAAAACAAAATTAAAAAAAGAACATATTGACACCAGTTATATCTACTTAAAAGTTGTTTCAAAACTTCTTTTCGTGAAACAATAAAAGATATCACTGAAAAAAAAATTTATAACATAAAAATTACGTTTTCGAATTATAAAGCTACACTAAAATGCCTAATTTGTATTAATAGATATTTGACATTATCATGTACTGATAGTTTTTTGATAAAATGATTCAGCATCATAAGGTACTAAACAAACAAACAAAAGCAGATCAGTCTGCGAAAACGGATGTATTGCTACAGTCAATGCCTTACTATTACACAGCGGAAATAAATAATTAATAGTGCAAGTTAACATTCGTATTTATTCAGACAATACTCATTCAATAAATAATGATATTGAATTTCTCTGAATCATGATCTGAAGAAATTCATTCAGAGTGTCGATCAGTCTTAGGTGGCAAGAACACAAAGGTTAGAACAAAGTATGTAGCATCTATCCTTCATTATTAATTTTACAGCCATCTTAAAGTTTAATTAAATAATCAATAAGTAATTCAATTGTAAAGATGTCAGAAAAAGAATATGTGAGATATATTCTCAAACATGAAACATATCTCTCCCTCGAGTCCTTCTTAAGAAAATATCATGTATTTCCTGTGAATGAGACGAGATATAAATTTTCGCCAAAGTTTTGTAGTTTTTGCATGTATCTGTCCTATAAGAAGAACCCTAAACTATCAACGGCCTATGAATATAGTTTAGATCAGAGATCATTATCTGGAACAAGAGTTATTTTTCTGCATCTGGCAGCACTGCTATAGAAGCGCGTACCGAACCACGAACTCACATGTTTTTCTAACAGGTATATTGGCCTCGCAAGCCTAGTGGTAAAGGTCACGAACACATGGCAGATATTATTTCGTCGATTCGTGGATTCGAGTCCTGATGCTACAAAAGATCCCCCGACTGATGCACGTTTAATTTGTTGAGAGTCCAAGTCTTCCCATTGGCGTGGTGTGGAAGTTTGGAAAGGGTTCAGGTGCCATTTTCGTCAATTGACCGAGGCTCAGAATTACGTAGTCTTTTACCAATAGCCCTCTTGTTGCCCCCCAAGTTCAACGCGTTAATAAACATTCAATCAAATCTATCTATCTAACAAGCATATTTTTCCAGCTCTGCCTATAAAAACACGAATTCATATGTACCTCTAGCAGATTCTTCAAAAAGTGCGGGATTTCTAGTGCTATGGATGGCACTGGGAGCGATTTGTTTTGGGATTCTGATGACGAAGCGAAAATCGACACACTACGTACAGAATGGAATTCATACGATGAGTCTCTCAACAGCGAAAGTGAGGATGTACTAGAGGAGCTATATTTGCTTTAGATGATAAATTTGCGGATTTTGCAGGATTTTAAATACATTAGTGAGCGATTTGTTTTATTTTATTATGGTTTTAATTTGTATAGATTTTAATCTAATTAATATTTATCTTTTCTGTTTGACGACCCAGGGGGCTCTTTTTTTTTATGATTCAACTATCGTCTCATCTGCGTAAGTATACGGTAATTCAAAAAACCTAGTTATATAAAAACTTGATAAATAATAAAAAATATTTACTGTCATATAAAATAAAAGAAGAATGTCTAGTAAAAGAGTTTTCGTAATAAATGGAATTAAAATTAAAATCTAGCATAAGAGAAAGAAAACTTCATTTGCATGAGTTTTTCTTTTTCTTTCAGTATCAAGGTTTTTCAGTTTCATGTTCTATATAATGCGCTTTTTTGATGCAATATTAACGTTTTTTTTTTATTAAAAAGGGTTTAAAAAAACTATTTAATAACCACTGGTGATATCAAATTTTCTTTAAAAGAACAGATGAATGCCATTATTTATTATTTCATATTTTTTTAATCTATTAAAAACATCGCATCATTAAATGGAACCGATTGTCCATAAACTCTTCAACAATTCTTTAACATATAGTTACATCACAAGAAACAAATACTCCTTGAACAATTAACATCAAACACTTTTAAAGCTAATAGCTTTCTAAATAAAAGCATTTTAAAGAAGTAAACTGTCTTTGCCATTCATCTTCTTACTTATGTTGAATGTAACCTTTTAATTTTAGATGCAGTCATGATCACGAGCATACAATCAAAATGAATTTCAGGAATTTGACAAATTAATAGTTATTTACTTTAACAGGGGATAGTTTACACACAAGCACATAGAAGCAAGACACCACAAAAGCGAAGATAAAATAGCAGAAACACACGAGCAACGTTGATACAAGTGGACGGAACCAATCACAATCAATATACACCGGAAAAAACTAGTTTTATAAACATGAGTTCTCTTTCCAACTTCACATTTGCGTAACATAATTTGTTATACCTAAAATTTTAAGTAATATTCGCCTCACAGTAATATTCATTTTCAGAAACATTCACCTATTTTGAAGATGGAAAGCATTCATCATCATCATCGACTATTTTTTTGCGACGAACAGAATCGATGCTTCCCAACAATGCTTCTCTTACAAAGGAAAAGTTGGATTTTCAGAGATGCCACCAGTCAACAAAAGAGAGTTTAATCAATGACCCCTTCATCTTGACGACGGATTTGGAGACCATTTGGTGACTTGGCGAAAAAGTTAACATAAAGCTTAACTCTTTAAATAATTAGTTTCAATCAATTAATTTTTAATAGTTATTATTAAATTATCGTATTGCCATTCAAATCAATGGTGTGCATAAAATTTCAGCTCAATTGAGCGAAAGACACGTTTAAAGTTTTGACCCAGACATATAATGTGAGTAGAAGAAGACCCTTTAAGGTATCCGTACACCTTTAAAACGTCATTTTTGTCAAAATTTTCGATTTTCTAATTTTAACATCAGTTTAAATTTTAAACTTTTCGCTTTCTAATAGTGTTTGAATTTTGCTTATACCTTATTTAGAACTTTTAGGATTGCAAGGTTGAATTTTTTTTACTCGTTGTGATTTTTTGAAACCAGTGCATTTTGAGACGGTTGGAGCTCTTTGTTTATTTACATTTTCGAAATATCTTTTATAATGTACAATGGTACAAAATAAATGGAAATTCATTTAAAACATGAATCTGAATTTTACTTTCAGAGATGTTTGAAAAAAAAAATACATTTAGCCACTAAATGCATTTAATCATCTTAGATCTGGCGAAGAGAATCGTTATTGTTTGTTTACATCTGTTTTGGTTTTCTGTTCTCATTCTTATGAAAGAGTTTCTGTTTAAGATTGTTTTATTGTTGAAAAGCTCAATTTTTTTTCGTTTAAATTGGAAATTCAAAAGAATTAAGGTGTTAAAGAAAAAGACAATTTCTGTGT
This sequence comes from Nephila pilipes, assembly GCA_019974015.1. Taxonomy (NCBI): domain Eukaryota; kingdom Metazoa; phylum Arthropoda; class Arachnida; order Araneae; family Nephilidae; genus Nephila; species Nephila pilipes. The sequence continues at coordinate 126,374 of BMAW01113846.1, forward strand.
TGGTTTTATGCCAAAAATGATAAGCAGAAATGGTACTTTGTGTCTTTCTATTGCTGGTCTTCCAAAATTGAACCTTTTCTTGCATTCTAGATGAAGAAATTGCTGAATATGAAATAAACCCGACGATAGAGTTATTGACATAGAGACTCTCCTTCTGTGCTCAATTTTTTACAACTTTGTTGCCCCAAATGCTTCCACGATGGTTTGCTGTTACACATGAGAGACTCGAGGGTATGGATTGTTAACTCCAGAGTTTTGCAGTAAAGTAGCATTGTGTTTGCACAGGTTTTCAGTCAACTCGAAGAAAACATTAAACTATCCACAGGATAAATGCACAAGATTTGTTTATGCACCATGGACAAATTAGGGGGGGGGGGGTTTTCTGCTGCATATAAATTAGTACAACAAATTTACCGAGGCTCAATCTGAAACTGCATGTCACACCAATCATGAGAATAAACTTATGTGTGTGTTCAAGTAAGTGAACTGAAATGCAAAAAGAAGTCAGCTAAGGAAGTTTGAATATTCATTCATCTAAAATAAATTAGCTGAATGAATGGGTGTGTTGCTGCACTTTTGTCAGTGTTACTGTCCAAGTATTGGACATTGAAATAATGTCATCTGTGTCCGACTACGAAAGCTTTCGAAAATCCTAAAAAAAGGTATTGTATCCAGAGACGCTTGAAGCAGATCAAGTACGAGAAACAATTTTAAAGGTTCCTCATTAAGATGGAGCTGTTGGCAAACAGGATCTTCAAACGATCAATTGTGAAACGGGTTTTGAAGTATTCACACTTACTATTATGGGGACGGGGATTCTAAGGAGCTTCATCAGCGTGAAAGACACATATGGGAAAGATAGTGACTAAACTGGAATGCATTGGGCATGTTGAGAAAAGGTAGGTGCGAGATTGCGCAAAACTGAAATCAAAAAAATAAAAGTTTATCTGGTAAAGTCGGCTTTTACTGATTCGTTCATTGACGGATAGCAAATTACTACTATGGAATTGCTGTTCGGAAGTAATCGTAGGCAATCTATTCAAACTCAATAGAACGTCATTGACCTTTACCGGTATTGCATCCATGCATGGACGGTGCCCTATCGGGAAAGATAGTTGTTTATATCAGCGAGGTACCTGTCACGTACGGACTAAAAGCCAAAAAAAATATAAATAGTGCTTATCATATGAACTCATATAATTAAACTGATCTTAGACTGTAATGAATACTGTAGTTCTTGATAAGAGTACTGTCTATCTAATGGAATTGTCTTATGATTGCAGAGCACGAGAATGGCAATGGTTTTATGCGTGTGGCCGAGGTAGGTTATTACTAAATTTAAAATCTGGCGTTATATTGCATTATAGTTTAATGATGAATATTTCATGGGACTGTGTGGAATTTAAAGAACCTTAATGTAATTAGGAACGGGCTATTTTATTTTAAAATCATACAAACATCTTGACAGTTAATCTTATGTTAAACTCATTCACAATAAATGTAAGCAGAACGTCAAAAATATCAAGAGCCATCATAGGTGGGAAAAACACAATTATGGTTAAAAACAAATAAAGGCTATTTATAAAATCAGTGGTATTTTAAATATATTTTATTTTGTTTATTATTAAAATACAATTGAAGTTTGTTTTTTTGATTTTTCCAAAATGAGTTTTTCTCGACTATTAACATATATGGCACGCAGATATCGCAGAAAAAAGTTATGATCTTGAAATTGTGAGAGATGCAATTCATTCTATACACATTTTTAAGAACCTACCACTTTCATGCAATTTAAAATGGATATATTCAGTAACAAGGTGTAAGAAATCGTATGCTATGTAACTTTTTATATTCCATTTTATGTTGACTCGAAACAGTCAATTAAAAGTTGTAATAAAAGATTTTCATCTGCGAATAGAACCAATTCCACATGTTTTGAGATATAGATAAAAGTTACAGAATAATGATATTTTTGTTTACTTTGAGTTATGAGCGTTATTCTAATAATCTATTTATGTACTATTTCACTATGTTTTCCCCTCAATTTTTTTTTTATTAAAAGCAACAATTATATTAAATGTGTTTTTCATAGTTTTTAGGTTATATTTTAGCATAAAAAAATACTTTTGTAACAAATATCAAAGTATTTCAAAAAAAATTCTTCGAAGGTGTACGGATACCTTAAAAAGAAACTATGTTTTTTACTTCATACTAACAATTCTAGGGCAAAAGAAACATCACTTGGGGAGAAACTGTCTTACCGAGACTGCAGTTCATCATTCTGCGATATTGCAGCTCGTGATCTCATTACTAACATATCAAGCGAATATGTAATCGACGAACCCAGAAGGTTATATAAAACGCAGCGCACTTCGGCTATATTTATTAATCGTGAATCCAGTAGCATAGGGCTACTCTCTCTTAGCAGTAGTACGAACATCATGCAAGATCTCGGTAACCTCGGGTCACTAGCGTCCGAATTGACAGACATGTTGTTCGTGTGACCTTGCGGAATCGTTCATCCACTGAGTCAAACACTTGGTTCGTTTGCAGGGAAATTGTTCGCACGGACAAAGTGGCAACTTCTTTCTCATCATCGATTGTCAAAACAGTGACCATTGATGTGGCTTCCCTTGAAGCGTCAGAAGAGAAAGGTTTGCCTACAGTGACGATCATGAACACTGATTGGTGTTTAATCGTCTTTTCAGACGAAATACGTTATTATAATTGGCTTCCCCTGTGTGATGGAATCCAGGAGAACGAAATTTTCCAGCTTTGCATTTGTCATCATCATATGGGCCAAGCACCTGGGGTGGTGCTACAAGATACCATTAGATGCACATCCCAGTCACTTTTTTTTCCGGACAATTTATTTATTATTTCACTTCTAGTTTGAATTCAGAAAGTCAAATTTAATTCAAGAAAAATAATCGTAAAGCTATGATTTTCTAAAAAGGTGGAACCGTTATCTGGTGGCTGCATTAATGTGGTGTATGACGTCATTAATCTGCCTAGCCAAGTATTTCCTAAGATCAAAACTTTCCCGTTGATTTACGCTCCTCTCGTATTCAATGTTCGATGGAAAACATTTGGTTCATCTGATTTACATCTAGTTTAGTGACGTCATCATCTTCAATAATGCGGCCACCAGTTACCTCCACTTACAATGGAAACCATGGCTTAACTGGTACTTAGGACAATTTCTTTTACATATTCGCTGTTGTGCCTTATTTCTGAGACCTCTGTGACGCTACATCAGCAATTTTATCCTCAATTAATCTTTCCATATACAGAAAGTATTTGACAGCTGTTGTGACTAATACTTTCTCCAAATTTGTCACACCCTAGAAACATCTGGCCATGTATAGCAAAAAAACTAACACATCACCACTCGCCAGCCACTACGATTCATGAACTCAGGAATAGAATTCAAGCTATATGGACAATTGAAGATGTTTCTGTATCTGTCATCCAAGCTCATATTGACTCGATGCCCAAACGAATCAGAACAGTTTTAACTGCTGGAAGCTGCAGTTCTGAGTGCTGATTCTGCATACTGTGCACCATAGCACCAATACATTTAATATTTTCATCCTCCCACTATTCTGTATGTGAACAATAAATAAAATTCCGCTATTTTTTTTTTTTTTTTCCTTTCTTTTTCGGGGTAGCATGTTTTAATGGCCAACAGTATAGTAAAATTGTTGCAAGACATAACATAAAACATTTTCAATCAAATAAGTCAGTAGATATATAGTTCAAGAAAAAATTAAAATTGTCTGGAGGATGAACAGTGGAAAATAAGGAGCAGAGAGAATTATCACATTTGTACAAAATAAAAAAATGTGGTAGTCTCAATATTTATTTATTTAAAATATAAATCTTTCCAAAGAAAATCTGAGAGGGTTTGACACAATAAAATTCAACAACTGAATGGGATGAATGAAACAGGATTATTATTTATTTTTGTTTATTTGTCCTTCTCCATACTGGCTTGAATTCAAAAATGTCTAATTTAATTCAAGGTAGATAAGCTTAATTAGTACACTCTAACCACGGAAAACGTAGAAATTACTTTCATAATTCCTTCTATAATTTTGCCTTGTTATTAGTGTAATTCAGGGGGCGCTAAACTTTTTTGATCCTAGACCCCCAAAAATTTTAAAATTCCCTTATCATCCCTCTCTATAACATGATTTAAAAAAAAAAGAACTAACCTGTTTCTTAAATAAATTAAATCATTAAAGAAACAGTTAAGTTTTTTTCTCTTTTGATTTTAACAAAATCAAATTTTTACAAAAATCAATGAGAAGGATATGGTTGATGACTCTTGGCTAGATTAGCAATATTTGTTTCAAAATTCGTTGATTCCAGTCTTACTTCGCCTCGGAGCTCCATATTCCATTTATTTCTCTTCTTTGATATAATAGAACTAACATGACTGAAACCACATTCAACCATACATGAGTTAGGGAATACAATTAAAAAGGGAAATACCGTATTACAAGTTTTGTATATTTTTGCGTAATATGTATATTCGGAAAAATTGACTCATGGTTAAATTATTTAAAAGCATCTTTGTTTCAAGGTCAACAAATAATTCAATGACTTCATTATACAAATGACTGTCGTTATTTTCTATATGAGCAGAAAGTGGCGCACTAATCCATTCTGGGATATCTATATCTTTAATACCTCTAAAAAAATTTAAAATCATTGCTTAATTTTTGGAGATGATCTGTATGTTTTTTCACAATTCTACGTCGGCTATATCTAACTATCGCAAATTTCTAAAGTATGGAAAATCTTCAAGTAACAATGAAGACTTTAACAAGTTTAGTTTAACTTGAAAGCTTAAAACAGTTGTACGTGCTTGAATTAATACAATATCTTTTCCTTGGTGACGTGTTTGAATATCTTTTAAATTTGTAAATACATCGGCAAAATAAAAGAAATTCTGTTTTTATTTATTTATTTTTTTTTTGCAATTCGCCACTTAAGGAAAGATTCATTTCAGTAAGAAATTAATCACGGTTTAAAAAATTCAACAAGTTTTTGTAAATATGCACCTCTTGACAACTATCGCATTTCGGTGTGTAACAATTGCTTTGATAGTTCATTTTTCTAGCAAAACTTATCAAACAGTCGTGTCTTTAGAGATTGCGCTCTAATTTGGTCTCTGTTGTAAAAAAACGGAGCAAGAATCAATTCTCACAAATCTGAGAATAAGAACTCATCTCGAAACACGCATACCTTAAACGATAAAGAAAGAAAAATAATTATTTAAAAAATATGCAGTAATGTGAAATTAAATAAATTATAATCTATTAAAACCTTTACATACTATATTGTAATTACAAAGACATTCCAAACGAAAATTGTACATACTGCGTTGTTATCAATCAATTTGCGATTGAGTAGCACTGGTATTCATTCTTCGACCCCCTATATGGGATCGATCCCTAAATTATACTATATCGCCCCCCTGGGGTCGATATCGACCATTTTGGCGAACCCTGGTGTAGTTATTTAGTGTAATATTTCAATATTTAAAATATGCTTAGTATTTTTTCATGCAGGATAAACTTGTTTCCAATATAATAATAAATATTTACTTCTTTCTTAAATTTTTCTTTTATTTTCTTATTACCTTCGTGAAATTTACATTTCGAATCTAAAAACGACTAAAATTGTTCCGAAATTGTATACCGAAAATCTTTTAAAAAATTACTTCAGATCAGAGGGGTAAAGTATCTATATTCTGAGACACAAAGGAAATTGTTATTAATTTTATTTTTTAAAAAAATCTTTTCTATACCAGTAGACACCAAGACAGAAAAAAAAAAGAAACTCTTTTTATGACTTTTATTTAACGTATACACTCAACAAAAAAAGAAGTAAACTTCTTTATTGACTGAAATACTACGTTTTACACATGCACAACTATCAGATAATCATGAAATGCTTTGAATAATTCTCTAGGGATTTGTGAAATAATGACATTTATCAGAGTCAATATCGTATTTTTCAAGAATTTGAACTAATTTTTATCTTGTAACAAAAAGTGAAAAATGTCAGTCAATGATATTGAACTAATCACTATTTCTGGAATAAAATTATCTTTATAAAAGTTCTAAAATTATTTTGATTTCTTATTATGCTTTTATTAATTTTAATATTTTTGTTTTAAATATTATACACCATTTTTATTAATAATAGAAAAATGAGTGTACGTACAGGATTGATTCAATGAATAACAACTTCTTCAACGCTAATTTTATTCCACTCAAAAATACAATTCCAAACAACAGAATAAAAAAATGTATACAAAAACTAAAACTATTGCCAATTTTAGACAACAAAAAGAATGAAAACCAACGATTGTCGATTGAAAGTCAAAATTATTACATAAAGTATTAAGAAATTAAAGCAGATCATAAAATATTAAAGTGTGCAATAATATTCGTTTCCGATATCAAAATTAAAATAAATATTAAATTATTAAATTAAATACATCTCAAGAGAAATGTAACTATAGTTGCTGTAAAATGAAAACATAAAATAAAAAAAATCTTTACATATTCATCTATTCTCAACATTGAAAATATATGAATCTTGACAAATGAAAAAAGTCTCTTCCGAGACGCCATTTTGAATTCATGAAAAAAAAATTAAAATCTGAAGTTTTATTTAATGTCTCAGATCTAAATTCTCGTTCATACATTTAATGTTACAACATACTTCCAGAAAAGTTTTTTAAAAAAAATTAAGTTTCTGTCTTCCTTATTGTTCAAACTGTTGAAAACTTTTTTATATAATTTCAGTACTGCGTTCGCCAATTTTCAAATCCTTAAGAAACACTTAACCTAGCTTCCTACCCGTTATGCCTGCATAGGTCCGTCAGATCCAGTGTGGCTGATTAATGTGTGCAAAAAAAAGCGTGGGCATTGTATTGGGTTGGAGGGAAAGTTCTGTCGTATTTTAAAGAAAATATTTGAATTCATTTATAAAAATATGCGTTTAATATTAATCAATTATATAGGCTCCTTTATTTGTTACAACCTGTTGCCATCTTTCAGGTAACCTGTGAATTCCTGTTTTGTAGAAGTTCTCGTCCTTGGAGTTAAAATAGTCAGCAATTGCCTTAGAAACACTTTCAAAAGACTTGAATTTTTTTCCCGTTAGATAATTTTGCAGAGATTTGAACAGGTAATAATCAGATGGTGCAATGTCAGGTGAATACGGTGGGTGACTAAGGACTTCCCCTCCTAACGCATTCATTTTTTGTTGTGTCACCATTGCAGTATGTGGTCGAGCAATATCGTGGTGGAACACTATTTCTTTTCTGGACACTAATGCTGGCCTTTTTTCTTTGATAGCTGCATTCAATTTATGCAGCTGATTGCAGTACAGATCCGCGTTAATGGTTTTCCCCTGTTTCAGCAACTCGTAGTACACTGGACCTTTCCTGTCCCAGCACAAACAAAGCAGTACTTTTAGTTGATGGATACTTGGTTTTGGAACTGTTGCTGATGATGTTCCTGGTTTGCAGTAAGATTTTTTTCTCTTAATATTCTCATAAAGAATCCACTTTTCATCTCCAGTAACCAGCTTGTCCAAAAACGGCTCCAGATTGTGTCTAATCAGATGTGATGAACACATTCTTACACGATCAGACAAAAAAAAATTCCGTTAATTCATATGGAACCCAAACACTTTGCTTTAATTCAAACCGAAGAGATTTATTGTGATCTCCAACAGTTGTATGATGAATGCCAAACTCTTCTGCAATTTCTCGACTTGTTAAATGTGGATTATTTTCCAACATGGATCTCAAAACATCATTATCGATCTTGGTTGGTCGTCCAGAACGATCACTTTCTTGGAGGCTCAGATCCCCGGAACAAAATTTGCTAAACCATCTTTGACAAGCACGAACATTTACAATATCTTTTCCAAATATCGCACATAAATTTTTACATGCAACCGATGCGTTGCTTTCTTTTTGGAATTCATACAAAATGCAGTGTCGTAAATGCACTTTATCTACTGACATGTTTTTCACTTTAAATATCACAAGTAAATGATGAACGGTAAAAAAGGACTCCTTTTATATTATACAGCAGCTAAAAGAACAAAAAAAAATCCGAATGACTCACTAGCCAGATGTTTTTTTTATTTACAAGAAAAATCACCTGCCTATTTAAAATACGACAGAACTTTCCCTCCAACCCCATATAAAAATTATATATGGTGTTAGGTTCAAAAGAGTGACATTTTAATGCTTTATGAATATAATAATTAGATTTATTTGCTTAAGGTATATTTACATTGATTAGATATACTTTATTTCATTTTTTATCTTGTTCTATTATTTTAATATCCTAACAGAAAATTATTGTTCTACTTTAATAATTTATTGTTTGCTCCTATTTTATTAAAACGTTTTTCTGAATTTCAGGTGGTGTGATAGTGTGTGTGTGTGTGAGTGTGTCATCAAATTTTCGATCGTTAATTTAACCAACTTCCCATCAAGCTAGAGCTTTGAAATTTTGGGAATCGTTCGTACTCGCCTAACATTGCAATATTTAGACGTTTACGATACCTTTTAACTAATATTTCAATAATTTTAATAAATCAAAATATTCTTTCCTCTCGGCGCTTTTAGGATTGAGGAAAAATTTCTTTTCCCCTCTGGGAACATCGAGCACTCCCCACGCCACATGAGGTATCGTAAAGCTTTTGTACTCACAAAGGGGAGATACTATCTCCCCTTTACTATCTCCGAGATAGTAAGGGTTGCTGACTTTTAGTCAGTAATCATTCGCAAGAAAGAAAGTTTCCAATATTTGGCGCCATGTCTTATCACAATAATTTTTTCTGAATTCTGGTTCCCATTTCTTTTAATAGAATGACTTACAAACTTTCAAATGCATGTTTTGATTTTATGAGTATTATGAATTTTTTAATACGCTCACAAATGTCAATTTTTAAGTAAATTTTAAAGTTAAAAATAACTAACAGTTTTAACTAATATTTCAATAATTTTCTTTAATAAACTTTGCCACCATATAAAAACGTTGTTTTTAAAAACGTTGGTTTTTATATCGAATTATTACAACGTTTTTCTGAATTTCACTTGGTGTGTGTGAGTGTGTGTGTGTGTGTCATCAAATTTTCGATCGTTAATTTAACCAACTTCCCATCAAGCTAGAGCTTTGAAATTTTGGGAATCATTCGTACTCGCCTAACAATGCAATATTTAGACGTTTGCGACAAGTTTTTACTAATATTTCAATAATTTTAATAAGTCAAAATATTCTTTCCTCTCGGCGCTTTTAGGATTGAGGAAAAAATTTCTTTCCCCCTCTGGGAGCACCGGGCACTCCCCACGCAGCATGCGGTATAACAAATTTATTATGCTTTACATCCATCCTTCTTGATACATATTTTTTGACAGACTAGAGTTGAAGTGCATATTTAAATGCTCTTGGCAAAGAAAAGCTAATCGTGAATCGCATCTAGTTTTCATTTGCCGATCTTTTTTTCCACCGCATTTTCTTAAACTTCCTTTAGATGTCCTGATATTTTCTGGTTTTTTTTACCCCCTAGTCATTGCTATTTTTTTCTTTATTGTTACAGGGATAATTTTTTTTCATCCTAGTATTTTTGTGAGGTTTAATCAGCTGTTTTTAAAGATACATGGCAGTTAATTTATCAATAACTTACAATCTACCTTTTATTTCATTTATTCTGAGGTCTACCGTAAAGTTCTATCCTTTTGTGACGTGAAAGAAAACGATACATTTAGTTATATCTATTGTACACTATACATTCCAACATGACTTGGATTAGTCTGTAAATATTATAGATGGGTGTCTCATAAATTAAGTAAGAAAAAAAAAATTTATGAACCTTTCTTAGATAGGATGATAACCAGTGATGAAAAGTGGACTACCAACGAAAACATTGTAATGAAAAGAACAGACTGTGAACTCGGACAACCTATAAGCCGAGCTTAAACCTGAAGGAGAAAATGCTGTGCTTATTAGAGAACGTCCAAGGACCAACATTTTGTGAACCTTTTAAACCGAAATAAATGCTCAATTTGGAAAGATACTGTGAACAAACGCATGATTTAAACGAAATGCTCAAAGAATGTGATTGGTTGGTTGGTTGGTTGGTTGGTTGGTTGGTCTATCAACCATTCAATCAACGTCAGCCATATAAACGTCGCTCCTAAAAGGAACACGAGGGCTATTGGCGACAGACCAATGAGCCTCGTTCAAATAACGAGGGTGACATCTGAGATGGTACCTTCCTCTCCTAACTTCCACACTATAACTGGGGAAGAATTTGAGCCACGACAGATTTAACGTGCTTTCAGCCCTGGCTACACGATGGATTTATAGAGGCATCAAGGCTCGAACCCACGACTCGATGAAAACCGCCACCTCTCGACTATGACCACTAGAGTACCGCGGCCTCAAAAGCATTCAAGCAAAAGAGGTGGGTGATGTTCAATCGGAAGCATATCATACTGCATCATGATACTGCCAGACCACATGCTGCTTTGGCAACCAGATCCAGACTGGGGAATTCTGTCGCCCCCACCATGCTAACCAGACCTTGCACCTTCCGATTCTCTCCCTGGAAAAGTTTTTGCAGGGTAAAAAAAAAGTTTAAAACTGAAGCGGAGGTCAACCAGCACTAAAGACAATACATTTAGATCTTCCCTCCTAAAGATAATTCAGTTTTGAAAAAATTACACTTAAAATTACCATCACGCTGGCAAGAGATCATAAGTAAGAACGGAAAACATATTGCACTATAAGTATTATTAAATATCGGGGGAAAGTATTATTTTCTTTCAATTCAGAAACGAACAGAACTTTCCTGTAAACTTAATATAGATTTAAACCTGATCTCTTTCCAGTTCCATCTCAAACTTTCATCTCTTAGAGCCTAGTTATAAGGAGAATAGTCGATTTAAACCTTTTCTACATATATGAAAGAGGAATCGTATCAGGTTGAAAACAAATAATGAGGAAACGAACAAATGTATTTTTACATGCATTTCGGTGCATATTAGTAATGTGAGTCGATTAGACCCAATACCTGATAAAGTGTCATTATTTATTTATTTTTTTGAAAAAGTTTTTCTAGAAGTCTGAAAAAGTTATAAACGAAATAAGTTTATCTGTTTGAGGTATTCTTAAAAATAAGATATCCTAAAATTAAAAATCCATGGTAGCTATTGAGAAATTAAGTATAAAAATAGGCTGTTTAGACCGATTCTGAGTAACAAGATTAAAAATACTTTGGTTAATTAGAAAAGCCATATTATAAAACCATTTTTTTTTTTTTTTTTTCGTTTTCCCCCTTTCATTATTTCTTTGTGTGTGTGTGTGTGTGTGTGTAATTTGAATTGAATTAAATTTGTGAAATATGCATAAATATAAACTCGATGGGATGAACATTTCGTACGGTAATTTAAGAACAGCAAGCAAGTAAAACCTAACAAATCACAGATACTTTTTAAAGGCGTCATTATGGGAAATGTAATACTTGAATTTTAAAACAGCTCGGCAATTTATAAATCATTTTTTGATGTAACAGAAAGACTAATATACGGTTAGGGAAATATGTATTCTATTAATTAGACATGATCGCTCATTTTTCTTTAAGTCGAATGTCTGATTTTAACTGTTTTTGTTCCATTTGACGAAACTGGTTATTTGGTATCTATAACCGTTACAAGTTTGCCAGTTTTTGCTAATACTTTGTGTCCTCAAAAGTGCAACTAGAAACGTGTGTCCTTGGAGGATCGGTCCCAACTTCAGAACCACACCTAAGAAATTAGTTATCGTCAGGATACCTTGCAGCCACTTCTTAACAATTGCCATCTTAGACCAACTGTATTGAAGGAAATTCCGGTTGTTGCATCATATCTTTTAGCACAGGGAATTTTTGCGCAAAAGGAAATGAGTTACGCATTCTAGTTTGCACCACAGTCCCGTTATTTTACTCGAATTAAGATACATCCGTACATCTAACTTTCACAAGAAAAAAAATAAGTGTTTTGACTTCTTAAGGCAATGAGTTCGTTGTTTTTATTTTCTTACTTTTGGAGTTCTCAACATCAAGAGTCAGTTCCTGTTGCAGATAATGATTGTTACAAAAAAAGAAGTCATACGAACTGAATTTTGAATGTATTAAAATAAAACTCATAAGTAATGGTTGTGTAATAATGAAAGTATTGATTTTTTTAAAAAAAATTCCATAAGTTCTATCTGGTACAGAATGCACAATCCAAATTATAACGATAGGAACATGAGTTGTCCAGAAGCTAATACGTTTAAGTTCATTTTTTGATAGAATATAAATTTCAGTTGTGAATAAATATTGTTCTTTTCGATTATTAAAGGATTCACGCATTGCTTCTTTTTTTTCAGATCAGAAAGCATTTCCGTTTCATAACTTTTGAATATGTTGCAAAATAATTTCATCAACTATTGTGGAATAAGGCTACTTTTTTAAATGACTGAGGTAGTATAGTGGTCATGGTAGGGAACGGGTAGTCTGCGTTGTTTCAGTCCTGTTGTGAGTTCAAATCCTCATGCAACTAAAGAGCCGCCGAGTAGTAGGGTTGAGTCTCCAAGTCGTAAAGTGTACAAGGTGGGCAAATATGGAGAGAGAAGTGCCAGTTCAAGTGCCGCCTTTGTCAAAATTTACCGAGGCTCAAAATTACGAGGTTCAACTTCAATAGACTTCGTGTTCTAAGTTATGATATTAATAAACAATTAGTTCATCAACTACTTTTTTCAATATTCTTTTTACGTGAACGTTGAATAAAAACTAAGTTCTATTTCTAATTTTTTATATGTGTTGGCAACACTAAAAAATAACAAAATCATAATAACCTTATGTATGAGTCATTCTGAAAAATATCAAATTCATAACTGTATATGTGGGTAACTTTAAAAAATGAAAAACTTTTTGGTAAATTTTTATGAAGTGTTCTCTGTTATTTTCCCAGTGATG
>BMAW01113849.1:0-34988 GCA_019974015.1 Nephila pilipes
ATTAATATTCATTCACTTCTACTATTAATATTCATTCACTTCTACTAGTAATCAAAATGGATATCAGACCTGTTGTTTTTATGTCACTTTCTAGCAATCGAAACTATATATTTCGTGTACATGTTCCCATGAAATTAATCCATTTGTTGATTAAATTGTATCAAAATGAGTTTTAAATGTTCTATAACCCTGTATAAGAATTTGAGTTGCCAACATCCTGCATATGCTGCATTATAGTCCTTTATAAGAATGATGGTATTTTGGAATGAGTATGAGTTTTAATAATTAGCTTGATGTTTTTATAGTATTGTTGTAACAAGTCTCTTAAAATTCTATCTGGAGCTTTTCAAAATAAATTTAATGAAATTAATACTATCAAAGTAATATAAATTACATTCAGTAATTTATTTTAAAAAAACTTCTCAGAAACTTGAATAAAAAAAAATCAACATTTATCTACAATAAGGCTTAGTACCTTGTCAAAAAAGGAAATATTAAACCTCTACAGAGTGCTACTATATATGTATTTACTTCCATAAATACTCCAGGTCCTCCAAGACTTTAGTTATTATCAAGTGTTCATCTTGAACAAATCTCTCTTCTAAAGATTACCTTTCTTCTGACACTGCCATTCATATGAGAAAATGCATTAAAAATATCAGGAAAAAAAAGCCCATCAAATTAGGACATCAGTGTCACTTTTTTAAGTGTTAAAAATTTGAAATAGGTTTTGGATGCAAGTGTAACAAATACTCCTATGACTGGCAAATCTTTTTTTTTTTTTTTTTTACATTTTCTGAGCATGCACAATCGCCCTTAAATTCAGTGCTGAATTCACAAAGTATAATAGTTATGATTAACCTGGGAATTAAAGTTTGCCATATATGGTAATTTATCGCCTAGATTATTTTTGTCACCAAGGGTTTGGACTAAATAGCATTCTAACCAAACTAATTTGTTTTCAGAATTAATAAAACTTTCGAAGGTTTGTTTTATAGATTCCTGTAAACATGTTCATATATATATATAAAATTTCATATTTCTGTAAGAAATTATATGCATTTATTTGCACTGGGCTATTCCAGTGTTGATTTGGCCAATATATTCAGCTTTGAAAGAACAGGATAAAAGTAACAGGAAATAAATATGTCCAACTATAAAAACTTTTCAGAACCCTACATAATAAGGGGTCAATCTGATAATTTTGTACCAAAAACACATGTACATATTCTATGCTTGAGGTACTTGTGATCTTTTGAAAGATAAAATTGTTTTCTTTCATTCGAATTTTATTTTTCAGTTTGATAAATAAAGATTATATATTTTAAACTATAAATATTTTTTCGTTCTTCCTGTAGTTTATTATTTTTGTTAAAAACTTTCTAATTGATTTTTAAATAGATTACTGTACCTTTTTTTTTTTAAATGAAACTTAGGTTTTATTTCTTATTGTATTCTTCGTGTCATTTTTATACTGCCTTCATAAAAGCAGTAACCTATGATAAGTAATCCTTCATAAAGGAAGGGAGAGCAATATTTTTTAATATTTAATTTTGATATTTTTTTAGTGATAAAATATATCAAATTTATTGGTTATTTAGAATCACCTTAATGCTTATGAAGAATTTAGACGTATTGTTTTGAACTATTAAAACTATGTTTAAATTTGCTATATGACAATGTCTTTTTCCTCTCCTGTTAGATAATAGCATTGTTTATTTATTGACAAAGTCCTATTGTTTCATCCTTTCAATAATGCACTAAACTTGGTCAATACAAGGGGAAAATACCCCCAACAAACTAAAAATGGGAATGAAAATTGTATTTCCATCCCTTTTCATATTTGAAAATTTCTTAACAGCTAAATAAAAATGTTAGTTAATTGGCATTTTATGTTCAGAATTTTTTTTCCCCTTCAAATTTTAAAAGTTCTATTTTAATAATTTTGATTTTTAAAATAAAAGTTATTTATGTTACACTCAACTGAAAATTTCTAAAATAATCAGTACTTTCTAAAAAGCTGAACAGTTATGAATCAAAACACAAGGTTTTTAATAGTGATAAAAATATTTGTTTTTAAAAGATCATTCTTTTTCTGTATACTTTATTGAATTTGGTTATATTTCTTAAAAGAATACATTTTTTATAAGAAAATATCATCTTTCTAAAAGAAATAATGTTTGGTGCAGCATAGCCTACCTTGGCTCTTGCACCATAAACCTCAGTCACTCACCCGCATTCTAAAAGAAATGAAATTGTTTTCAGGACACATTTTCAAATTAAATCCTAATATTCTTGCATTTATTCCATTGAGCTACTGTTAAAGAAAATATTCATTGAATAGAAACATTTCCTTTGGGAAATATAGGAAATTGGTAGATCTACTAAAGCTTGCAGAAGAATTCTACTCTTTTACTATCATGAAAAACACTAACTGTTGAATGGCTAGTGTTTTCTAATTCTTCTGATAAATTAGCTAAATAGTTTCTATTATATATAGTTTAGGAAATGAGCTAGTGGATGGTGTTGTGCATTCAGTGTCAAACTTTTAACAGTTAGTTATCTGCTATTAGTTATGAAAAATGTCATTTTAAAAGTCATTAAAATGGTATAGCAGGAAACAGGGAATCTACAAACACAACTAACAACACTTGGTTAAGCCCTTGATTGCAGTATGGTCTGATGTTCCAATGTGTAGAGGGGACATTAAGTTAATTTGCCTTTTTATTGAACATGCGTGTCTTTGTCCTAGACATCTATAGTTGGGTGAGAATGCTTCTTCCTATAATGTTTCATACGCTGTGCATCATTGTCTGATGCTTTATAATCACTGACCCCCCTTTTTTTTTTCCCATCTGTCTGTATTTTTTCTTATCATTCTTAATGTGTTTTTAAAAACCATTGTCATATTTTAAGCATATGTTTGGTGCAACTTAATCATATTTGTCTCTTGTACAATAAGCCCTAAAACTTAGTCCTTATTGTCATTCTCTAAATGTATTAAGTAATTGTAGAAATATTGTATGCTACAGTATGTGTTCTATTATCCTGTTTGTTTGAGATCGCCAACAAATATCAATATAGTTTGACCAAGTGTACTAAAAATCGCTCTAAATAAAAATTTTAATAATTATAACAAATATGCAATATGTTAATGCATGTTCAGAACCTGTGATTAGAATATAAACATCCGACAAATATTGCATTGTTCTAGCAACTACAAAATTGGATTTAAACTTTGAAAATTAATTTCATCAAATATTCTTGTATTGATAATAAACACAGCACAAAAAATCTGACACAGTCTGATTGTCAGATGTGTCAGATCAGTACTGTAATATATTGATATTGGGTTTTCCATATTAATTTTTTTCTGTTTATTAACTTTTAAATAAACTATTATTCTAAAAGAATCGCCTGTCCATATATTTGAGATGCTCAGCCAAAATTTATTTTTTAAAACTTAAAGATAAATATCAAGAGATCAAATAGATATAAAGTACTTAAGTACCAAATTTAAGAAATTCTTCAAATCAAGGATAACTCAATTCAGAAAAGTTAATTATTGGAATATTAATTTTTGAGGAATAATTTTTTTTCTGGAGCAAAATGTTGAGCTTGTGATTTATGAAAAACTTTTGGATTTAACTTTTAAACAATTTGCCAGAACTTGACATTAAAACTGGCTTGTGGATTTGGCACTTTTGAAAGACTAAGCTCAATTAAATTAACATGCGTCTTTAAGATGAAAAACTAACTAATCAATGCAGTATTTTATAACTATCATAATGGGGAGGGTGCTCCCGAGTATTCTTCCTGCCATGTCCCTTATACTATTCATCATATTTTAATTGACTGTCTAGTGTTTGATCATCACATTTTCTTTTATTCATCAGTTTTAAACCTATCTGACTTGACTTATTAGCTTTTTTAAAACACATTGGCCTTTTATACCAAATTTGAAGTTTTAACTTTTTACCTTTTGTATCACCTTGTGTTTGTTTCGTGTTTATAAAATCATATTATTGTAATAAATGTTTAGCGCAGCATAGCCTGCTTTGTTTCTTGTGCCATAATACCCAACAGTTGCTCACATAACTATCATAACTAAAAGGAAACAACTATGAGAATTTTAAAATTTAAACAAATAGTTTTCTTTATTTTGACACATTGGTCTGTGAATAACAAATATACAATTTTCCATTCTAATGTAATACAACTTTGATTTCATCATTTAAAAAAAAAAGCATCAATTGTTTCGTATATAAGAGATTCTATTTTCATTTAACTTGAGAATATATTGCCAATAAATGTTCAAATGAAATGCATTAATCAACTATTTGACATCACAAGTTAAAAATCTTTTCTTCATTGAGATGCTTTGTTTTTTAATTGTTATTTACAAGTACCTAGATTTAAGAATGGCTATATAGCCTACCTTGGCTTTTGCGTCATAAAAACTCAGTCACTCACACATTTGAGAATGGCTATTTTCAAGGATGACTACACAAAGAATAGAACAAGAAATAAAATATGGCATGCATGATTTGAGAACTTCAATATTTGATTTGATGCAAGTAGTTAAGTATTGATGTCATAAAAAAAATGTCAGACCCTTCCAACTTTCATATTATCTTTTTAAAATTGTGCAATATTTTTTTCAATTTTTACATGTGTGCAGTTTATTTATAAAATTTAAAACTTTCTATTGCATTTTTCAGCAAATTAATTTTATTTTTAAATGTTTCAATTAGATTTGTTACACATTGATTTTATTCATACTCAAATGTATGAATAAAATCAATATGTAACAAATGTTTTTTTTTATATATATATTTGCATTCATTTGTATTAATTATAATTTAAATATATCATAAGTGCAGATGTAAAAGGGAGTTGATGTTTTTTTAATAAAATTTATTTCAGAATAGTTGTATTACATATGTCATTTATTGTGTGGAAAAATTAAATTGATAAAAGTTAGATTTTTTAAAAAATTTAGAAAATAACACTGTTTATTTCTTTATTTATAGGTAGGATATCCTCAGCTACTTAATGGTCCTAATAAAGTTGGAAATATGAAGTTTTCTCAATCACTTAAATTGATATCATAGGTATTATTAACAAATTTGCTCAATGTTAAGAAATGAAAAACAGTTAACCAAAATTTTCAATGAAATCCCAGAATTAAAAGTTGTTTAATGCAGGATATTGTTTAAGTTCTTGAAGTTAAAACTCCCATAAGTTATTCTAAAATTTAGAATGAAAAATACTAATCAAGATACATCTATGAAATCTGGTCTAATGTACCTTAAGATGAATTCAAATAAAATTTCTCCATTGAATGAAGTAATTGGGATGCATTCCTTGAAGAGATCTGACACAGTCCCATTGCATAAAAGGTTTTCTAATAAACAACACAAACTAAAGGACTTCTATTCTGGTCTCCCTATAAAAAGTAGATTGAAGATGAAAGATTCTTTAATAAATCCCTCTATTCATCCATCCATAGAAGGGATTAAAAAAAGAGGAATAATTAAAGTATCTATTCCTATTGAGTATTCTAATGGAGTTTTCAAAGTTCCTTCCATTTTAAAAACTTCTAAATCAATACATAGAGCAAAAAACGTGGACCAAGTTTCTGAAGTGAAACCTCTTTCAGTTTTCTCAAGCAAAAGAAAAAATGTTGATTCTAATTTTACAGTTAAATCTGCTAATCCAAATTTAAAAATAATAAAGGCTAATCTCGTGTTCAAGAAATCTGGTCTAGTGTACCTAAAGTTGAACTCTCATAAACTTTCTCCTTTGGAAGAATTAGATGCATTTTCCCAGAAGAATTCTGCCCCATATTTGCTTCATAACAATTACCATAATGTAGGATGTAATCATCCATTACCATCTTTGTCAAAATCCCTGCCAATTTACAAAAATGGAGAAATTACATTGTTGGAAACAAGTGAAAATTCTAGCATAATGGAATTTCCTATGGAATGGGACAATCTTGAATGGGGAATTGATGACCACTATCAAGATGTTACTGACTATAAAAAGTAAGATCTATAGTTTTCTTGATTCCTCATGATTGTTTAAATGCTGTATATAATTTTGATCTGGATAGTAGTGGTATTAAGAATAGTTTTTATACAGATTTCTGACCTATGGCAATTTTATTTATATTAGCTTGTACTTCATTATTTTTTACTATTAAACTGCAATTTTGTTAATTTAGATAGAAAAAATTCTATTAATTCTACTAATTATATATTTTTTAAAAGTCTAATTTAAAATGAATTATAATATTTCTAGTAATTTTCAGGAATAACTTTTTATAGTAGTTTTAAGTAAGGTAACCATTGAGATATTTTTGTCTATATTATTAGTAATTGATTCATGAATACAAATTATTGAAGATTACAACTTAGAATCGCAAAATGAAATATTTTTATGAATAAATTTTAAGTTTTTAGAGCTTAAAATTTTCACATATCATTCATTTAATTTATTCAAAATTTGTTGTTTAAGTGTATGCATATTAAGATATACGTTTTGTAATAAATACTTGTATATCTCATTAATAATTTTTAAAGTGAAATTGAGAAAAAAAAAATTAGAGACAATATTGATCACAAATTTGATATTTACTTGCATGAAATTCATGCATTTTATTTTTCAAGCCATAATGTAAGGTATTTAAAATGTTTTCTTTCTAAATTTAAATATTACAATGTTTGAAATTTACAATGTTTGTCTATAATTGTTACAATTTTAAAGAAGTGGAACATCTTTTTATTATTTAGAGGGGGGATGACATTTGAACTATTGTGAATTTTTACTTAAAATAAAATCATTTATTGGAATATTGTCATAAATTGTTTTTTTTTTTTTTTTTATTAAAAGAAAAAAAAAAGTTATATGTACCACAAATTTAATATGTATTTTGAGAATAAAGAATATCAACATGGAAATAATAAATTTATCTTTTTACAGGTGTTATTCAAAAATTACGTCTAAAGAACAAAGAAACATATATTATGCTAACTATACTGTTGAACTTCAGGAATATAGAGATCTGCATTCCCAGATAATTAATATTAAGAAATTATTCGAAAATTTGCAGCTCCATCTTTCTTCTTGTCAAAGAGGAACCAATGAATATAAAGTAACCAATTATTTCTGTTATCAAATTTATTTTTTCTGATAATTTCATTTTAATCAAATTATTTAAATTTCACTCAGCCAAGATCGTGTTTAACAGCAATGTAATTTTATGTAAAATTGTGTAACCTATTTAAATAATTTAGATGTTGATGAGGTAATACTTCCAAAATTACTTCTGATTTATACTCGATGCACATGCTTTTAAAGGTTCCAATAACTTAAGTTGAACAGTTTTAGTTAAATAGCTGGGGCAGGAGGGCTCAAGAATTAAGTATTAAATTCCTTTGAAGACTTTTTAGTCGGAAGCTTTAGTTGTTATGTTTCCCTATTCTTTGTTAAGTTTGGTAAACCAGTTATTAGAATGGAAATTGTAATAATGCTATCCTTTAAAGTGGGTTGACTTTTTTTTTTTGTAACATAAAATTCTCATTAAGGTTTGAATGGGTTTTTATTTGCATCCCACTATGGCTGAATAGAATAATGGGATCTACTGTTATTTATAAATTTAGTATGGCTCCATGTTATTGAATGTTTTATCACCTCAAGAATTACCAAATGACTTCTTTAAAGGCAACATTTCAGCACCTAATTAACTGAGTGAAAATCTGCACCCTCTCCTTAAGAGAAAAAAAGATATTTACTCCACTAATTTTTATTGTATGTGTTATAATTTTTCAATAAGTATAAAGCTTTTAATAAAATTAAATAATATTGGACATTATATATTGTTTTTAGAAAAAAAAAAAAAATGTTCAAAAAGGCTGCAAAGATATGATTTAAAAAAATTGCTTTAATTATAAAATTCCTGTTATATATATATCCATGTATTTATTGATGATATATATGCATTACGTGACTATTGAGAAAACGCATGATGAAGGGTAACCTTGCATTTTTTTTCCCCCTAACACAATTATGGTATAATATTGTTATATTTGACATTAAAATTTGAGTTTTTTCGTTTGCTAATAAAAATAATTAATCTTCAAGGCTTTTTTTTTGTTTTGGTTTTTTCTGTTCATTCTTTTGCAATATTTATGAAATGAAACTTGTTTATTTTCTTAAATTTTCGACTTTATTATACATTAAAATATTGAAAACTTTATCTTAATTCATATGAAGTTTTCATTTCTATTGTATTAATTATGATATTTGCATGCATAGAATTTATTATTTTTGAAACTATATTTCCGAGTTTTGTAAGAACAAGAGACTTAAGAATAAAGAATAAATTATACAAATCTGTGTGTCAACCTTTTTTTTTTTTTTTTTTTGAAAAAATTTTAAAGTTTTTTTTAAAAAAAAATTATAATAATTAAAATTGTTTTTTAAAAAATTATTTTTTAAATTTTTTTTTTTTTTTTTTTGCTCAAAATTTTATCTGATTTATTTACATATAATTACTATAGTTAACTTGCTTTGTTCTAAATTGAATTTAAAGTATTTTTTCATAATACATAATTCATCTTTCTAGTATTCTTTTCTATAAATTGAGGCAGTTCAAGAAGCGAAATAAGAATATTAATGTTTATTCTTGTAAATTTGGGTAAATACGTTATGTACTAATAGCTTAAATTTCTATGCTTCAACCATATTATCAATGCTATTTCACTGTGGTTTTAATTTATGTTAAATGTATTTTAATTTGCACCTAAACTACTGCATTATAAAAGTGCTAAGAAATGATGTATGAAAATGTTGTACAATTATAAATAGTCAATTCAAATGGGACTTTTGTATGTGTGTGTGTGTGGAGCTTAAAGGCTTGAAAATAAAGTTTAAAAATCCAATCCTAAATTTCATATCTGATTTATAATAAATTATTACAAGTTATTAAGAAATTCATAATTTAATTTTTTATAATGTACTAATAGTGCTATCTTTTTGAAAATTTATTTCATAGCTTTGTCTTGAAATTATGATCGTGAAGGACAAAAGCTCATAAAATGCATAGGATTCCTAGATAAATTTTTACCCAATAGTGGTTAATCCACCCCTTCTCTCACCTCCTTTTCAGCATTTAATTCTTTTCTTAAACTTTTCACGTGGCATTGGTTTTATCCCATTCATGATTTAATTAATCTACATTTTATTAAGTTTCAATTTTAAGTTTTTAAAATATTAAAAAATTAAATACTCATTTTGAGTTAGGCTCAATATGTCCTATGTGGGCTCAGTGCCATAAATTTCATGCAACCAATCTTTTATTTGATTTGTTTGTTGGATTCCCAAATTCTTATATAAAATTCTAGAAATCTATCTTGGATAAGTAAAATTTTGTGAAAGTGTTTTATCTTGCCTAAAATTATTTATTTTTTAAAAACTTGTTATGAAATTTTATTGAAATATATTTCATAAATTTTTTTTAGGAAATCCATTCTATGCTTGATGAAAAATACAAAGCTTATCAAAAGGATCACAATTATATTTATACTCGCCTCAGATCAAATCATTTACATATAAAATTAAGTTACATCAAAAAATTGATAAAAGAGTTTGACAAAATGTAACTTGTCGCAGAAATGCATGAATTATTATAAAAGTATCAAGTGTATCTGCATCTCGTCTTTTTGCTTGAAGTGACTTCTTTCAATTTTTTGGATGCATGTTGAAATGCAACATTTAAAATTTTTTAAATTTATTTATTTATTAATCTGATAGATACCGTTTTCATTCATATTTTTCTTGTGTATTTTGTCTTGTTTTCAGGATATATTTAATAAATATTTCATGATATACTGTTCCCTTTTAAATGTGTAAATCAAAATGAAGGTATGGGTATAGAATAAAAATGTAGAATTTTGTAATCATGTGTTTTATAGTACATTTTATGATTTTAATGAAATACTTCATGCATATCAATTACTATACTTAAGGTTACTTAGTTTTGAAAATGTGTTAAAGGTTTTTATCATGTTTTCCTTGATGTTATTAAAGATTTATACTTCAAATAGTTGTTTTTGTGAACTATGAATTTATATTTATGACCCATTTTTATGTTTATCCATTAATGGTAATAAATATCAACCAGTCAGATTTTATAATTTTTTTTCACTTTTTAAAAATAGTTTAGGGTTTAAATTTATTGATTTTTTTTTAAACAATTTCCATTAAGTAATATTAGAAAAGTTTGATTTTTTTATGTATTTAATAAGTTTTTCTAAAAATAATTAGAAAAAAAAATATTTATAATATTTTAATGATAGAGATGCTCTAATTTCTGTATGTATATGATTTTAAGAATTTTTTTTATGTGTAATGGAAAAATTTAAGAAATTTTGTTTTCTTCATGCATTACTTTTTGAACTAATGATGCTTTTGAAAGTAAAATATAGCAAATGACTAACCCAAATTCTAAAATTTAAATCTTTTAAATAAATGCCCTTAAAAAATGTATTCTTTACAGTATTTTGAGTAATGTATACATTTAAAAAAAAAAACGGTTAAAAATTTGTTTTGTAAATATTCAACTTTTTTCCCTTTGAAATACAGCTGTTAAAAGATTTTAATTTTATTATAAAACTGTGGTAATGATTAATATTGCAAGTTTATTTATTGAATACATATTGTTTTCCAATTAAAAAATAGAATTTGTCTCCATTATCTTAGTAGCATATCTTTTACTTTATAGTTTTTTTTTTTTCTCATTGTTTTTCTTAAATTTGTGATAGTTTGAAATTATATCCAAATAAACCTGAATCCTTATTCTTTGAAGTTAAAACAATTCCTTACAAAAATGTATTTATATATATTTTCCTATGAAAAAAAAGTCTCCAAAGAAAATTATATATAATGGTTTAAATATTAATAGAATAAGTAAAGCTTCTTTCAAATTTCATTTTTATTTATTCTTCACTGAGAGAATTAGACAACATAATCATATGGCTGGAGTCACAGTTCTGCCATTACAATAACAGACAAGATCAGGTCTGCATAGAGTTAGAAGAGTATAAGAGAGAATTTCTCTGTGCTGTCGAGATTATAGGTTGGTATATTTGGATATTTTCTTTTTATCGCATAGATTTACATGATACAAGCTGAAAGGATTCCAAGGGGGAAATTCTCTGTCTGCCTGTCTAGAGGAATTATTTCTGATAGATTTAAAACTGTGGGAAAGCATGTTAAATAAATTTTATGAGTGTGGATCTAGTAAATAAAAAGATAATTTGGAAATAGAAATGAACTCTTTTGAATTGGAAAATGAGAAATTAGGAAATTAAAGCATTTCATATACATATCATATGGCTTTCTTTTAAGTTTAATTATTTGTGTAAATTTTTTTAATCTGGTTTGTATAAATTTTGCTTTTTAAATAATTTCCTTAAATATTTAATTTTTCCCATTAAGAGTATTGATTTAATGTTGGATATATTCTTGTATTGATTATTATATGTTGTGATGTGTATTATTTGTTTTGTTTATATGTATATACTTATTCCTATTTCTTAATAGTTAGATTATGTTTGTCAGATTAGAATGTTTTATTTATATACAACATTGTTATATTTTTGAAAACTTATCTTTAATTATATGCTACTAAATTTTTAGTGTTCAAAATTGCCAGATTTTTTAACCTTCTTATTAAAAATTTTTTAACAATTAGTTCATATATTTTGATTTCTATAATTTGGATATTTTAACAGAGTATTTGGGCCCTTTGGTCCGTAATCTCCAGTCGAAAAGTTTTTTAAACGAGTTGTGTCATTCTGTTACTTGTCGAATCGGAGACTCTTTTTGGTACTTATTTTATTTCTCCAAAAAGATAATGAATGCATATTTAAAAAACATTGTTTGACAATATAGACATGGTTAATAATATTTAACACATTTTAACTCCCCACTGTGTCTTTTTATTGTGAGCTTAGAATGTGATATTGGCTGCGATAGCTTTGTGGATGTATGGTCACGAGCTCATGGCCCAAGTTGTTTCAGTCAAATTGTGGGTTAAGTCCAGGTGTCGCTACTGAACTGTCATATAGTGGAGCTGATGTATGTTAAATCTGTTGAGATTACAACTATATTTGTTCGGATGGTGTGGAAGTTTGCACAATGGAATGGCTGCTTGGATTTAATCATTTACACTTGACCATGGTTCAGATTTGAGATCAGTCATTAATAGTCCTCATGCTGCTTCTATGTGCAATATTAATAAAACAATCTATTAGATTGTGATATATATATATATTGCAAGCAATTTTTAATGTTTTTAATATTTTTACACATTTATTTGTGTAAATATTTTTAATATTTCTTATATATGTAAATATTTCATAATATGCATTTGAATTGTATTGTACAAATATATCACTATTTATGTACAAAACTAAAGATATAAAATATGTATTGACTAAATAAAATACGTTGACTTTACATATCAATCTATGAATTTTTGTATTTGTTTTCTCGCCAGTCTAAACATTTACACAATTTTTTTTTTATTAATTCCTTGGAAATTTCTGTTCATTTTAAATTGAAATAAATTTAAAAAATTTTACTTTTAACAAATGAAATTTTATAAAAATTGAATTTAGAATTTTCATATAATCTGAACTTGCATTTCTGTTCAAAATTATAAGAATTTTCAATTATTATTGATTATTTCTAGAAGTACTAGATAGATATACCCTTCTTTCCCCCCACCCCCCCCCCCCCCATTCAACAGTTATTTTACACTTGCATGATTGAGTGTACAGCTCATCCATGCAGAGAAATCAAAGAGAGGTTGCAGCGTGTATTTTCCTTTTCAACTAACCTTTTGGATATTGGTAGTTTTTTAAAACATTTGGCTATTAAATATAATTTACCAATTGAAACTTTTAATGAATATAAATTTCATATTAGTGAAGAGTTCAAATATCTGAATTTTAAGATAAAAGATAGCAAGCACCAAGATTAGAGATATAAAAAGTTATAAGATGAGTTCATATTTGATAAGGTACCAGGAAACTATGCTATTATTTGCAAGAAACTTTGTTAATTTGACATTGTAAGCATTTGTTTAATAAATATGCCTTTATTAATATTGTTATTAATGATCAAGAAATCACCAATAGAATTAATACTTTATATAAAAAAAATAGGTTATACTATAAATATATAAAATTTCCTCACATGTTTTTAACTCCTAAATTTTGCAAAGTTGCTGTTAAATTTAGAACTGTGATTAATAGCTTCTATACTTGCCATACTATACCAGGAAAAATCTTATAAAATACTATAGGTAATTTTGATAAGACTTATGAAATTATTAATTATATAAAAGATATTTATTAATAGTGATGATTTTGAAGATTTATTTAATTCAATAGATTTCGATTAATGTCAACTTGGATAATTTAAAGGATTAAGTGTTAAGTTAGAATATCTTATGAGAAATTTAAATTTCTTATTAATCTTGTTCTAAAAGAAAATTAATGAGTTTTATTGGAAAATATATATATATAATTAAAAGTAAAATGAAAGGCTTGCTAGTATTTATTTTCATTTCTTGGAACAAAAATTTTCCAAGTTATTTATATATATTAATGATCTTACACTTTTTCGAATTAATTTCAATCCACATGTCCTCAGTGTCTTACCATCTTTAGGACCGTCCGAGCCTCACAAACCTTAGTGATTTTTATCTTTCCCATGGGACTTGTCTTTGGTAAACACGGGTGTTCCGCTTCCTTAGCGATCCTTCTCTTTTGACCCTCCTCGTCAAAATTGACATTTTTTTTTTTCTATTTTTATTCTCGGATGCTTATCTTCGGGTGGCATGTCCCTGTGATACCCAAGTGGAAAATTTGAAAAGAAAAAATCGTTTTGCTCCAATTTGCGTTGTAGGTTCCCATTACTGTTATTGTTAGTACTGTTTAAGGTTAATTTTTTAGGGTTTTTCCCAGTTTCGTTGTTTTTTTAGTTTCTTTAGTAACTTTAAATGCTAGTTCACGTATTTTGACCTGACCCGCATGTTTGCCGTTTACGGCGACCCATGTCAGGGGAAGTGGGACATAATTCGAGAGACCAACCCCCCGCTCCGCACATAGTGCACTACGGGTAGGGGAAGTGGGAGTTGGGGATCCTGTTGTATTCCCTTTGGCCCATGCTTCTGTGTTGACAGGTGGCCAGAATGACTCCGCTCCTGTCAATCGGCTGGTATTTACTTCTGAGGTCTAAATCAGTTAAAATAGCCTACCTGAATTGTCTCATCCTACCATACAAACCCAACCCTAGGCGCAGTTTTAAATGTCAATGTCTGAAGCATTCTCTATCGGCCGTGCCGTGGTCTACAAACCTGTGCCCGATGTACTGTCATAGGGCACGAAAGCTGGGACTGTAATTACGAGCTTATTTTTGTGAATTGCACAGGTGACCATCCTGCCTATTTTCGCAAATACCCCTGATGGATAGCAGAAAAAGGAATCTGAACCCTTAATATAAACCAAAATATGCCATTCCCAGAAGTTCGAAAAATAGTTAATAAGCGCAGAACTATTTTTAAATAATACTATAAGAATATATATAAGAAATATTATATAATACTATAAGAAAAATAGTTAATAATTTTTTGGCGCAGCACAGCCTACATTGGGCACATATGTATCTGCATTTAAAAAGAAAACCTCAGATTTCTTATCCGAAATCAAAAACTGATATTTTACCAAACGATAGTAATTGAAACAGAAGCTACCAGTCATGCGTCTCGCAGACAGTGACTAACATTAAAATCAAAGCACAAATTAATACCAGGATTCCATCAGTCAATCGTGACCGGGTGTGAATTAATAGTTCTAATATAGCTCATGCATGTTGTATGAGGAGACTTAAATGGGTACCCAGTGCCTGGGGTTATAGCCAGGCACTCTACCTCTAGGGATTATCGGGGACCTCAGGGGATTGCCTTCTTTAAGGTAGGTACGGGCATCAAGACCCCGGGCTCCATAGTGATTATTTTCCTTCCCTTGGGGTTTACTATCTTTGGAAAACACGAGTGACACGTCCCCAGGATATCTTAGCGATCCTTCTGTTTTCGACCCTCCTTGTCGTCCAATTTATATATATATATATATTCCATTTTTTTCATATGTCTAGATCATAGTTTTTTTGGCGCAGCACAGCCACAATTGGTTATTTGCGCCATTAAAATGCTTTCATTCACATTCTTGCCTTTTCATTCTTTTTCTCACGTCTGAATCGCAGCTTTACCTTGCTTGGCACGGCATAGCCACATCTGGCTCTTGCATTATTAAAACTATCACTCGCCCACCAGTCAATCCACCTCCTAAACATTCAGGTACTTCTGCAACTAAAGTACAATTCGACGGAAAACAAAAAATAGATTTTTAAAAAAAATATACTCGCATAGTCAGAAATAATTCCAAACCGAAAATCAATACACTCTCTTTGAAAAGGCAAATTATTTGATCATTTTCCCAGAGAGCCGATTGAACTGATCGGTCGGTAATTTTTCGGAAGCTTAAGATCTTTTCCGGTTTTGGGGATGACTGTAATTAGGGCTTGTTTCCATGGTAGTGTTGTAAGAAGAGACATCTATTATAGATTTTGGTGATGTAGGTTATTGTGTTGAGGGGTCATGACTTGAGAGCTATATTTTGTCTTCACCTGATGCTTTTTTGTTATCTAGGTTGTGTATGATTTCTTGGACTTCTATTGGGCTGGTGAGTGGAGGGATTGAAGTGTCAGGTAGTCTGTTAAAATATTCCTGTACACAGCTGAGCACTCTGTCGGTGCGGAAGTCATTACATGGTGTTCTAACACATCGATCAATAACTCCCGAGTCTAATATTGAAAACAACATTTTTTTTGCAAAATTTTTTTTTATTCATCAACATAACACCTTTTGTTAATCACCTTTTAGGGTGATACAATCGTTCCAACGCTTTTCCAAATCTTTTTTTTTTTTCGCAAGAAATCTTTTTTGTTGCGAGTAAATAGCGATAAACAGCTTTCTGAATCATCGACTCGTTGCTGTTTTTGTTCCATCGAAAGCAATCGCGGCACCCACTTGGAAAAAACCTTTTTCACTTCACTTCAAAAAACCTTTTTCCTGGTCCGATCGACTTAAAATTTTGACACGTTTCAAGCAAAGGTTAGTACTCTAGAAAGACCTGGTTACTGGTTTACTACGAGCGCCATCTCTGGGTTAGTCTCGGGAGTTATTGATCGATGTGTTATTGTTTCTAAATTGATTCTGTAGTGAGTCGGCTAGGAGGTTAGCTTTCTCGACAGTTCATAATTTCGGTGGGTCCGAATATTGATGAGATTATTCTAGAGCATTTTTTTTTATCTGTTTCTTGATTCTATTTTATATATTGACAGATCATCTGTTTCTTTTAGGAGTGATTCCCCCCCCCTTTTTTTACTAGGTTGAGTTCTTTTTTTTAGTTTGTTGACTTCAGCCTCGTGCGGTGGGTATTTCGTGACTTGCCACATTTTTTCTTTTTCTGTTCTTTTCTTCGATTTTTTCATGAAGTGGGGCTGGTATGGTCTTTTGCATATTTGTGAATGAATTTCGTGGTGCTGGAGGTTTCGACTGCTCTGGTGAAGATAGTTAGTTGTAAATCTTTCTGCAGCTTCATCTATTTGTTGAGATGGGGGGAGGGGTATTTGTGATAGGTGAATATTGAATTTTTGGTTGCTTTGTTTAAAAAGTATTTATAGTAATTAAATTTTTATACCAGAATAGTGGTAGTTATTTTCAAAAATTGGGTATTGTTAACTGAAACCGAACATATTCACAGAATAACAGTTGATCACCAGTTACAGTAAATCCGTGGATTCTTTTGTGGGAAGAAAACTGTCTACTTCTTTAGGAACTATCCTCCACACTTGTGACTTGTAATATCGAGCAAACATTGCTTTTGGGAGATGCAAAACTTATGTACTAAGCTTAAACTAGTTTACTCTTAAAGGTTTCTACTGTACTAAAAAAAAAATTAATATGTCAACATTTACTAACCTCTGAATATTATGTTCATCACGCGTGTTTCAATTGTCAGTATTTACATGAATTATATTTATTAATTTCTTTTAATAGATGAAGGGATGTGTGAATAATATAAATGTATTCCTTTAAATTCAGCAGAAAGTTCTTGGAAAGCACAATGTGTTTGCACGCTTCCTGACGAGAGAGAATACTTATTAACCACGGTAAAGTAAATCTTAAAATTGTTACAAATCTCGAATCTAAATTTTACTTTCAGAGAAAATGCACCTCCTACAAGGGATTCCATTATCTACAAATTATTTCCGCAGCAACACTCCCTTAACTTGATTAACGTTCCCTGAATAGGAACGTTATGTAATGTATGAAAAAAATGATCTATGAATACATTTCTTCAATCTACAAAAATAAATATTTTTATTTGTATAAATATTTTTATTTAAAGAAGTGGTATAAAATGATTATATATCTTTTTTGCGACAGAAACAGCCACTAGATGTCACTAGTGTCTCCAGTTTTATTTTTTTCCATAATAGTATCGCTTCTACTCGCCCAATTTTATTTATTACTTTCAAAATTCTTATCAGCCTCCAGGAAACAACATAGCAGAATGTAATCCCCATTTTCACCCAAAGGAGCTTTTATTTTGCAGGATTCGGGCTAGAAGAGTGCTCTAGGTGCCCGCGGAAATCAAAGTCAACGATAAGAATATTATTCCTTTTCTTTTTACAATTAATTCATTGATCCTTCTCAGCATAATTGAAGCGGCTTGCCAAATTATTTCCAATCAACTATCGGAAATTTACGTAATTTCTATTAGAGAGAATTTAAGTTAATCCAAAAGGTGGAATGTCAGCATTTTAAATCTATCGTCGATAGTTCAATTAAGAGAAAAACCAGACTGTAGAAACAGTTTACACTTCACTTTATTTTAGTAATAAAGCAGAAAGTGAGCACTTAATGTGCTGCAGCTCGATACGAGCGTAAGTGGTGGAGTGAGAGTTAAACAGGATACAGAAGGCGTCGCGTTACATCGAAATAGGGAGAAGCAGAGCCGCCAACATCGAGATAATAGTGACCCTATTAAATTTCTAACTACTATATTTATAATTACTGATTTGCAAAACCAACGCAATATTTCTTTTTCTTATCTATTTTGATCATGTAAAATAAAAATCTGGTAGCTTAGAACAGGGGTAGCAAGATTTTTTACATCAGAAGCAAAAATTAGTAAGCAAAAATCTTGGGAGCCGCACCTAAAGTTAAATGAAGTAAAACAAAATTCTTAATCATAATGCGTTTTTTACATATTTTTCAAAAAAAAAATTGCGTACTCCTCATTACTACAAGGCAAATGAATTCCTAATATAGAAAGTAATTTTCCTTATAATCAGTTCGATAATTAGAAATTAAAATTCTTTTTAAATCTTTTCGATGTTAGTTGATCAACTTCGAACGGAATTTCGATTTAATAAATTTCATTATAGAGTAGAATGCTTTGACATCATACGTCGATCCAAAAATCGACAGTAAACGATATACTGCATTTCTGTATAGTTTTCGTACACATTTCCAAAATTCTTTGATAGATTTTGCCGATATATGAAACATTTGAAGACCTTGATCTTCTTGCATCTCCATTAATTCTACCTTTCCTTCTTCCGTTTCAGGAAGTAAATATATTTATTTATCTACTATAAAACCATTGTTAATCACATCCATTTAAAACTTAATAGAAATGCAATTGCTGGTTTTTAATGTTACCCAATCCTCAAATCTTCCGTCAAAATTGCTTAGCAAGTTTTTTAATTTCATTTTATACTTAATGGTGACTATTTAAAGGCGGAATATCAGATTACAAATTGACTTTTTTGAGTGTGGAAAGTGATTGCATGTCTACTCATTTACATCCATTAGGACATTAACGTTGATGGTTCTATGGGCGCCTAGAGCGCGGAGCGCTCTCCAAGCCCAAATTTTGTATATAGAAGTTGCTTTGGAAAGATGGAGTTTTCATTTTTGATGGTAAAGTCCAAAATAAAAATAGTTTGATGAAAATCTGGGGTACAGAATTTTCATTGATTGAGAGGTGAGTAGCGCTGAAACTGCTATTGGTTGCCCTTTTTAAATTAAAATGAATGAAAAACATTTTAATTTTATTGGAAATGCAAAAGGAAAGACAATATTTAATTTAATTTACAATATATTTGAGTGTAATTTGCAAAAATTAAAAAAAGTGGTGTTGTAATTATTCATCATTTAACATTAAAGCTTGGATGATTGCCGTTATCTTTGCAGTGTTATTTTTAGCTGATTTAATTTTATGTAAATTAGTTAAAAGACCTGGTATTAGAGCGAAAATTTCTGCTAGTTCTTTAAGTTGTTCAATTGCTTGTATAATGTTGTTCACTGGGTTATGGTTTTTATTTTGATTATAATAGTGAGGTGTATTTTTGCGAGTTTCAAAAGATTTTGGCAATAAGTTGTTCCCGAAGCACAATTCAATGGATCGGAATAGAATCCTGAACGTTTTCATCTTTTTTCAAATCACCAATTAGTCGTACATTTTTGCCAACTATCTCTGATGCTCCATCAGGGCTACACTTATTCACTTATTTTTGAGAAAATTTTGAAGGGAGACATCAAAAGCTTTCTTTATATCTATGCCACAAGCAGTATTTTTTTTTAATACAATTGAATCTTACATTTGATTTCGCGTTACTCCATCTTCAAACACTATTTGGATAAAAACAACTATTTGAGGTCAATCAGCAGTGTTGATTCCTCAAACGTTGAACTAAATGCTACACAATTATTTATACCTCCCTTCAATTAAGATAATAAATATTTTTGTTTTGGTCAAAAATCAATTTCGTGTTTTAGTGTTGTGAGTGTGTTTGTTAATTCTCAATAAAAGAAAATTCGTCATAACTAATCAACAAACAAATATAATAGTTGTCGACATTCTCCTACCTTGAAGATCTCTTACAAAATCCGTACTAGCAGCACCCTAACAAAGAGTTTAACCACTACTGTTATTTCTGAGATTCGGCGTTCAACTGTGTAAGGTATAATTGGAATGTTGCTTATTAATTTTAAGAGATTGGTATTATTGTTGTAAAATGTCTTAAACTGCATTGGTAATATTTTTGTTCAATAAAATCCGCCATTTGAGGAAAGTCGTTTTGTTCATCTAATGTTCCACGGTATTGTAAAACAAACTTTTGTAACGGTTTTTATTATTTGTAGTACATCTTAACATGAAAATGACTTGATTATTATTTGAAGATTTTAACGATTGTAGTTTTTTTTTTTTTTTTTTTTTTTTTTTAAATTCATAACCCAGACTTTGCCGGGTATTAAGATGTAAATTCTGGATCTAATTCTTCATAATGACACCAATGATACCAATCTCTTAAAATTAATAAGCAACAAAACAGTTTTAAATTCCATACTTTTAAATTATTGACTGTTGAAATACAAATTCAGCAGAGAGTTTAACTATTATTCTCTGTAGAAATGTAGTCTTCTTTCCATTCTTCTCTAAAATTCCTTTTGCCGTCGACATACTTTCGCTTTCGTTTTTTTTGAGATCATTTTGGTAAATATGCTACAATAGTAAATTAATAAAATTGAATATTAACATGAATTTTAAATTATTACAGTTTTCATTCAAAAAGATGAAATAGAACTGTTACGATGAAACAAACAAAAACGATTTGTAAACACGCATAAAAGCTCTTCAGAAAAAGTAACTATAATCTTTGTGATTATGTAATTACTATCTAAAGTGAATTAACTGATAACCTATAGTTAAATAAAATTAGTCTTAATTTTAAAATATTTAAATTTTTATAAAAGTGCAGTGTTGCGTTCATGCTATTATACTCGTTAATTTTTTTTTTTTTCAAAAGGTTCAACGAAGAATTATGAAGAACAAAAAAGGTCTTAAATTATTTTTCATTTCCAAAGTTGGAATTCCGGTACCAGTTTGTGTAATTTACCACATTTCAATTTGTGTATCGTTAAGAAACTAAAGAGCATCACAAAATAGAACTTTTCAAACCAAGCACGCGCGTCAAGATCATGCAACGCCATCTATGTGTGAATTGCGAATCTCGGATTCATTGTTGTCCAGACACCATCGAACATGTTAAACCTTTAAAATTGAGGAGGAAATAAAACTTTACAGTTTTATCGAAGTCCTTTTGTCCAGTATGGACCTTAATCTTACGATGGAAACGTGGAAGGAAGGGGATGGGGTGCGGAATGTGCAAAAAAAAAATTCTTGCGATGAGTCCTTTATTGTACCAATGACTTTTTTCCCCCATCAATACTGACAATTTAAATGTATTATGTAATGTAAAACTGAAAATAATAAGACTTCAATGTATACTGAAAATAATAAAACCTAAAGTAATATAAAACTGGAAATTATTTTAACAGGGGAGGGGATCAAAAAAATAAAGAAATAGAAAAATTACTTAAAAGTAAAAGGTTTATATAGTAATTTGAAGCGGAAAATAGACTGGATGCAATGTTTCAGGAATATATTGGCTCCAAAATATCTCGAACTAATCTCAAATCCACACATTATACGGCCCGTAATATTCTCCTTAATAATTAGCCTGACTTTTAATCTAAATCTTGTTTTGCTCCTCTTCCCCTTCACACCATTCTCTAAAACTTGAACAATCAGTAAACTCTTCATCGATGAATCTAAAAGAAAAGGAGCTTTCGGTTCAAGTAAAGTATCAGATGCGAGTTGGCAATAATTAAATATTGCATGAGTTAAAAAAAAAAATTGGCCTAATACCGATACGATACAAATTGTCATTTTCACAATCAACTAATTTTAAGTTATTTTATTAGATTTATATCACATCAGTAATTTATGAAATTCTGAAGATTTTTCTATTGAATAATTCATAGTGTACAATTGTTACACATGTATTTTACAACTTTATTAATTTATAGAATTAATTAGTAAGATTTTAGAATTGAATTATTCGTAACATAAATAATATGTTACGCAATTTTATAAATTTCTAGAATTGATGAAATATGAGTACAGAATTATTTACATAACTAATTTTAATATAGCAGGAGGGTTAAAATTCAACTGAAAGAGACTAAAGGCTGTGTGCGTCCAGTTATAGCTATAGATCAGAACGAAAATTCAAATATGTGTTATATTAATGCAACATAGTAAATAAAATAAACCTGAGGAAAAAAATAGATGCAAAAGCAGCGTACTTAAATTGAATAAGAATTGGTCGCGTAAATTTAATTATTTTTCAGGGGAGTTTTGAAAATTCCACATAGATTAAAATTATTGCGTAAAATCACTTCATCTTTTCATATAGTGCCAGGCGATCGAAAAGTCATTCCCATTTGCAGTTAGAATTGGAATAAATTTGCATTTTGTCCTTATGTTAGGTGTGGCGTGGTTTGCTGCCGTCGCGGAAGAATACACGAAAGGAGAGGGTAAACAGAGCGCTGGACCAATGAACAAAGAGGAGACGAAACACGGTTTACGCGAAGGAGAAAAAAGAGCGATATGTATATCATAAATAATGTATCATAAAGTTGTATGTAAATATCATAAATAATTTAGTATATGCGTTGCTTTAAATAGCAAATAAATATTTTTGCTGATGAATTCAAGAGCCTTTATTAATACAACATGCGATATTTGGCTTTTTGAATGTATCATTGTACGTAATGACTCATTATGGAGTACCTAGCCCTGTTGAGCTTTAATCTCCTATCAGGATATCTCATATAACTCATTGTACGAGTTATGTGACTAAATAAACAGCGGAACTGAAGATTGAGAAAATAACAACTCTATTAACAAAATTTTAAATAAATAATAAGCGCATGCAGGGCCATCTGCTGGCAGGCTAAGATATTTATGAATGCAATGAAAAGAATATATATATATATATATTGTTTGTCTATTGAAACTGAATTGCTCCAAAACGCAAATTTCTTATCAACTGAAAAAACATTTTGGAGAAATCATCCTCGTCTGATAAGTTTTTTCCCACAAATGCGCTCTTCTCTACGATACAGATATGCATCACTTAAGCGCCTTCGAATTCCTTGATGCAAAAAAGAATCTCAACTGAGCCATGAATACTTAAACGTCAATCTATAAATGTTTTCTTTGAATACTATATATGCAGCGAAAATTCGAAACAGGGAAAAAAAATGAAGTATGTTGGAAGACAAAGAACTGAAAGCTTGTGACCTCAAAAAGGCTACGAGCTATATTTATGAATAAATAGAAAGAAATCATTGTGCATAATTCATTTGGAGTGAACAAATTTCTTAAAAGCTATTGAGAAAGCTCTACGCTTACATCACTGAATAATAACGAACCGAGTTATTGAGTTTTTTATGAGCGGTTTCAGGGAAGGCCACACCAACTCGTCAGTTACAAATATTATAAGTGAAGGGTTTGCCCTCAAACGGTCATACTGTAGGTGTCTGTTTAGATGCAAGAAGGACCTTTGATAAAATGTTGCATGATGTGATTTTAGTATGCTGAGGAGGAGATGGTCACCACTTCTTTTTACCCAGACGTCACAAAACGATCGCCTCAACATGTTTTTGATAGCAATGTGGTCGGTCTGATTTCTCGTTATCCCTTCAGGTGACATCGAAATAGTTTTATGTGCCTTTGCCCTCAAAGGTGTGCTACCACCAAGGATAAGATTCTTGAGCCCACAAAAGGTTCTCCTTTCTCAATGGTCTCGTTTACCAAGTCCTCATCTCCAATAGCATTTTCTTCATTGGTTATTTCTTTTCCTACTTTACCCCTTTTGATTTCATTCGTAAATTTTTTGAACACATTCCTCAAAGCAAAAAGGAACAAGTTTTAATCAGCAACTGTTTTGAAAAAAAAAATGGCACATTCTTAATAACTTTCGTCACAACTAGATAAAACTAATACCACAGAGCTGAAAAGGAACTAAATTGTGTCAATGATTAAAGCTTCATGAGTATACTGTAATTTATTAAGTGTTTTATATATTTAACTTTTAAAACATAACTTTTTTCGTAATTAAGTAGCAGATGAGTTCGAATAGAGAGCCCGTATTTTTCAAACTTTATTCGTATTCAATTGTTAGCTCTAGAGGTATTCGGGAAAAACCATTAGGGGACCGTAAACTAATTATTAACGAAATGATCAATCTGCAAAACGATCAATTTTGTTCCTTTAATTATTAGGAAAGACTTAGTTGAAAGATTAAAATATTTGAAACCTATATAACATGTGAAATTTTAGGAGATAAAGTTTTTGATTCTGCAATTTGCGTAATCAGATTGAAAATATATGAACTATTAGTTTATTCGCATTCATATCTTTATAATAAAAATCTTTTGAATTCATGTACTCAAAAATATAAACTGCTTGCAATATTTTACCGTTTCAGACACTGTGATAATTAATTAATAATTATAAGTCAATATACAGCCTACATGACTGCATAATTAGGGAGAGAGAAGAGAATTAAAAAAAAAAAAATCGAATATTTCCTTAGCTATTGGTATAATTGGACGAAATTATGGATCTAGTTGTTTCTAGACAAGAAAAATCAAAATATCTAAAAACATTTACGTTACACAATTCACTTGATTTTTATAATACATCTTTTTTTTTTTTTTTTTTCATAATTTAATAAAATAAATATCTACCGATTAGTACAACCTTCACTGAAAAATCTTGAGCAGAAAATTTGTCAAATGTCTGAGATACCCTACAACATTAAGGATTTAGAATTGATTTTTCATTTTAAAAAAGCCTGTTATACATGAATAGTGCAAAAACATTAAATGAGATGGTAATTAAACTATTTTGTTACCGTCACATAAAAAAAAAAATATTTAACAACCTGTCATAAATTCTTTGATGAGTAATATTAGAAAGATGTGAAATTTTAGGAGATAAAATTTTTGATTCTGCAATTTGTGTAATCAGATTGAAAATATATGAACTATTAGTTTATTCGCATTCATAACTCTTTTAATCACATTCCATTGGTGATATCAAATAAATTGATACTTCAATCTGACATCGCTGCATGTCGTAAATACATTCTAATATGCTATCTACATATGTAGACTGAACCATTTCATTAAAAAGAAATGAGTGAAAATTTTTCTGATAAATCACACAACACAGCCATTTATTTTAATAAAATTAAAGAGCATTACTTGTGTAAAATCTTTAATCAAATGTTTTTATTTTTAATGCATATATATATGATGAGCTTCCAGAATTTTGGTACTTAGAAGTTGCTTTTTCTCATAACTACTGATTATATTTCATAACAAAAGTTTTTCATTTCATCACATATTATAGGAGAATGAGCTACAAAAAACTTGCATCTGCCACAGTTTGAACGTTCCAAATTAAAAACATTGATTGAATCACTGATTTGGAAGTAGGTTGGTCGGTTTTATTAGCGTTGCATTAGAAGAAACACATGGGCAATTGGCGATGGACCTCATACTTTTGAACCTCAGTCAAATTATGAGGAATGACACCTGAGCTGGCACCCCTCTCCTAATTTCCACACCATGTCAATGGGAAGACTTTGAGCCTCAACAGATTTAACATGTATCAGTCCCTACTACACGGTGGGTCTTTAGAGGCATCACAGACTTGAACACGACTCAACAAAAACTCCCAGCTGCGACCATGACCACTAGGTTACCATGGCTACAATTTGGGAGTAGGACATCGTGTATCATACTTCATCCAAATAATAATGTGAAAAGAGATTGATATTCACTTCAGCAGTCATCATGTTTTTAGCTATAAAATTTTCTTTGGGTCAAACTACTTGACTGCTACTTTTTAAAATTTATTCTAAATTCTATTTAATATCCTATAAGTTAGTTTAAAATTTTAGATAAATCATATGTGTGTATATTAAAGTGATTTCGTTTAAACCAAGGATTATAATAAAACTGGAAGCTTTGAGTGCAGTATATTACAGATATAATTTTATCAAGGAAAAAAAATCGATTTTGTAGCATTAAACTTGCAATAGACTTCAAAGTCATCTTTGTCACAAATTAGGCACCAACTGAAGCAACATTATCTGAATATGATTTGAAATTATAGGGTTGTTGTCTTCATTGGTATGACATTTCTTTATATGGATAATCAAATATTAATAAGTTATAATTCTTAAAACAAAAGTATACAATTTATTACTAAGCAAATTTTAAGTTATAATTACATCAGATGCAACAAAATTACAATGTGTTTTAAGTACATTTCCCTTTTCTTTATGCAACCACAAAATCAGGAATGTCTTCTAAAATTTCAGTGACTGATGGTGCAATAAGCTCATCTGTTCCACAGTTTACTTTGGAATAATCCACAACAAATAGAAATCCAACTAATGTTTCAATAGCATCTTTTGTATCGAAGTCAGCTTCCCATTTGTGCAATTCACGTACAACACAGTAGACAGAATGTTCTTTCAAGTATTCCCAGCTTCTTTTTGAATAACACAGCTAAAATGATGAAACATAAAATTTTATGTAATTGAACATATTTTTATACAATAATTGTTCATTCTAGATTTTAAAAAAATTGAATATAAATTCATAAATAAAAACAATTTGAATACTTTAGAAGGAATTTCTTCTCTGTTTACAAAATGTGGAAAGGGAATACTTTAATCAGTGTGGAAAGGGAATACTTTAATCATTACTACGATAATGTATATTTTATATGTCTAATAAAAAATATTTACAAGAGTTATCTTTTTTAATAAAAAAATTATTTTTTAAAGTTTCATAGTTCATGTTCATGTATTCAAAAACAATATTAAAAACATCTCAACTCGATACAATTGAGTACTTGAAAGCCTTATCACATACCTACACCTAATATTTAAATATCATATGCCCAGTGACATTTCATGTAATAATTATAGATGAGAGTAACAACTTATTTTGAAATAGATGGAAAGTTATAAGGTTTTTAAACTAGAGATGCAAGAGGCGATATTTTAAAGTGCAATAAATGTTTCATACAGCAAAATGGAAAACAAATTGTCTTCCCAAGATAATCAAACAACAAATGAAGCAAATGTTTCTTATATTTCACACTTATAAGGTTTTAACATTTTGCGTACAAATATAAACAATTATTCATGCCTCTGAACTTCTACTAAATATACATATGAAAATAAACCAAGAGTATTAATCGCAATTATATTTAAAATTAACGCTATTTCTGATAATTCAAGTAATCAGCAAAATTCATTTTAAAAAGCTATTATTATTCGCAAATGCAAAAGGAAATTTACAAAAAAATGGAAAGTTACTACTTAAAGAACATTTCTTGAAAAAGTAAATTACCAGTGAAAGTGCCTGCACTAAAGCTCTACGTATTACAGGTAACTTTTCCCTTTCCTTGTTGTCCTCTAAATACTGACATTCTACAGGCAGTTTTTCCATATCCTCTTCTTCATATTCCTCGGAACCCATCAAAGGTAACAAAAGAACTGGGAGAAGCCCCTTTTCAAGTAGCATTATATGACTACCTAGAAAAAGAAAAGATGCAATATTTTCCCAATGTTTATAGAAAAAAATTACAAAATGATTTGTTTTATAGTTACAATTATTTGTATTAATTTGCATATTTCAAAGATATTTATTGATATATTTGACAGCTAACTGTATTTGCGATATCCTCAACCATTCTTCATTATAAGAAAAATTGCTATGAGAATTTGAATTATTTTTCAAAAGTACTTATAATATGATTTATATTTTTGAAGGTATAATAGTTAGTCATTTAAGCAAATATTTTAAATAATAGTAACCAATAACATACTCTGTTCAGAACAAAGATTCCTTAGAGTTAGAGCTGCTCCAATTCGTCGGACATTTGTTTCTGATGAATTGTACGAATGAAAAATAAAATCTAGGAACCTCTCATTTTCAAACATCAATCTATAAAAAATTCAAAATATGAAATTAAGATTGAAACAAAGAATTGTAAGAACTTTCCACAAACATTTCAGTTCATTATTTAAAAATAATTTTATGAAGAAAATGCTAATCATTTACAGTTTTAATCATTAGTAAATCAGATTTATAAAATCTTGTCAATTTTGAGTAATGAATTTATATCTCATAATTGTATTTTACATTGTTTAAAAATGAAATCTTGCAGGATCATTTTTTATGAGGGATATTTATTTGGAGTTTCGTTACTGTAATTGATACATAAAATAATTGCATATACATATTATCATTCAATTTAAGCGGGAAAAAAAATGAAGTTTATTCAAATTGCATTCTACAGACAATATAAAGAACGATGAGAAATCCTACACACACACAAACTGATCCCATGACTCCATAATGGAAAAATTCTTTTTCAGAAGTTGATTAATCCACTTTCAACATAATTTAGTTCCTTTTCAATAATTAACATACTAATTTCAATCAAATATGAAGAGAATTGAGAAAGTTATTACAGCTGTATAATTTTTTTGGTTTGGCATCATACTATCTGGTAGGGAAAATGTAATGTTAAAGAACAGTTATATAGATGTTGAGTGATAGTATTTCAATGGCACAAGAGAAAGACATAGCCATGCTGTGCCAAACAAGGCAAAGCTGATATCTAGACATGTGAAAAAATTGAAGACATATGAGTGAATGATAGAATTTTAATGGTGCAATAGACAAGTGTGGCCATGCTGCACCAAAAAGCTCTGATATAGACAGGTGAAAGAATTGAAAAAAGACAAGAAGGGACAAAAATAGGGAAGTATCACCAGGGTAACACATGAGTATGTCACCCATATTTACCAAAGACAGTAAACCTCATGTGAATGAAAAAGATCACTAGGGTGCCTCCAGGTCATAATGCCTGTACTTATCCAAAGAAGGCAAGCCCCAAAAGTCTCCTGATATAATACCCAGGGAGCAGGGTACCCAGCTATACCCCCCCCCCCCCCAGATACTGGGTCCCATTTTAGTTGCCTCTTGCAACATGAATGAGTTACAGTAGGGCTATTCTTTCACACCCAGTCACCACAAGGGTTAATAGTTGCATGGAAGAAAAGGGAGAGGAAAAACACAAAATTATATCAAAGCACTCATATATTATAGAGAAAATGATATACTGCTAAGAATGTTGTACTAATCACTTAACCATTCATCACTCATTACCAATAGCACAATTTCTAGTTCTTGAATATTATAAAAATATAATCAGATCATTATTTTAAAAACACCACTCATTTAAATTCATTCAATACACTTGCTTGAAAAAATAGAACTGTTATTAAGTTTCAATCAAAATACAATTATTGTTCTTTTCACTAAATACAAGTACGGATGGAAATGAATATACCTTCTTCAAATAATATAAAGTTTTAGTATGTTTTTTTTTTCAAAGGTGTCATACAAATTTTTTTTTTATTCCACATTAAATTCAACAATTAGGTTTATTCCTCAAATTGGATGAATCATGCATCATATGAAACATTAGCATACAACTTACCACACACTTATTCATTATAACCTTATAGATAAATGGGACAGAGCAGTATAGAAAATTTTGGCTATACAAGGCAAGGATATCAAATAATGAGACTGACACTGTTAAACATTTTATTTCGATTTCACACATATTATAACCCCTTCAATATACAACCCTCCTCTATCCCTACACCGCTCCATGTGAATCTTTCATTGTTCAAAAAATGCTGGCAGTCAGTTCTTCCAGGATGCATACCGCTTTATTTTTCACAACTTCAACAGACTCAAATTTTGTTCCTTGTAATGCAGATTTACTTTAGGAAACCAACGGAAAATGCATGGCTCAAGACCTGGCGAATAAGATAGATGGTATAATACAGAGATGCTGTACTTGGCTAGAAACATCTTGACAAACAATGCAGAATGACTTAACCTTTCACAATTTCGGATTTTTCCCCTTTATTCTTTCATGGAATTCAGCAACATGAAAGTATGAATATTGAAACAAAAAATCATCATTGCTTTGAATTTTGATTTGCTCATTTGAGTTTTTTTGGCTCTTGGTGAAAATGGGCTCTTTCAGTGCATGGATTGGTGCTTCATTTCAGGATCATAAGTAAAAAAAACTCACAATTCCTCACTCACATTATTATCCTTTCCAATAAGTTTGGGTCATTTCCAATGGCATTCAAAGTGTCAGTACAAACATTTTTTGGACCTTCTAGATGTTAAAAAACATAAAGAATTTTGGGCACCCTTTTAGCATGTTAAAACTGTTAAGCAATATTTGCCATATGGATTCTTTGTTGATTCCTACAGACTCAGTAATTGCACGAATACTTAACCAATGGTCAGATTGAACCAGTTTACTGATTTTTTTAATATAGTTATTTTGTTTTTGACATGGAAGGGCGACCCGGGCATGAATCATCTTCAATATCTTCT
Source organism: Nephila pilipes (assembly GCA_019974015.1). Classification (NCBI taxonomy): domain Eukaryota; kingdom Metazoa; phylum Arthropoda; class Arachnida; order Araneae; family Nephilidae; genus Nephila; species Nephila pilipes. The sequence goes on from BMAW01113849.1 coordinate 30,581, forward strand.
TGGTCATCTTGAAAATGCTTAAACCACTCAAAAACACATGCACGTGATGAACACTCATTAACATACACTTATTTCAATAAATTATAAGTTTCAGTAGTGGCTTTTCCAAATTTCCAGTGAAATTTAATAATGCTCTATTATCACACTTATCCTTTTTCTGACAAAACAAAAAATAACTCTAATGCGAATGAAGGCTACAGTTATAAGGATTTGTTTAAAGAAAAGAGAAATATTCACACTAAACAGCTGTCAATCGCTTGTGTTTGATGCATGCATATTTTTTTAGCAGTGTCAACTTAGTTATTTAATATCCAAACCTCGTATTCAATTTTTACCAATGCATTGAATTAATTCAGCACTCCAAAAGAGATTTGAACAAATCATTTACAGACAGCTCATACATAAACAAATAATTTAAAATTTTTAAAATAAATTTGATCTTTTATTCAATTATTAAGTGATGTAAATAACAAAATTTTATAACTATTTAAATAATTTATACAACTACACATACATAAAATAAGACATAAGTTGAAACAATGTGATATAAACAAAATAATACATACTTTCTTCTATCTGAATATCCAGATAGATTAGCAAAATATAGAGCCAAAAATTGATATTTTTCTTGGATTTCACTTTGATTTGTCATAAATGCTTTCAAAACTTTGTCTAATAATCCTGCATCTGAGAAGCAGTCATTTTGCAGCAAAATATCATCAAATCGTGACATGTTGGATAAGATGTAACATATTTCTTTTATGTGTTCACCATGTATATCACAAATTCTGAGCAAAAAGAAAATGACCAAGTCTTTTGAATTTAATAATGTTAGAACTCCTTCTCGCACAGTTGAAATGTTTATAACACATCTATAAGCAAGATTGAAAGTTTCTTCATCACAATTTGTTTCTAAAATGTATTTTACTAAGAAGGGAACATATTTTTTAAAAGATATTATTTGCAAAATTCCTTCATGAGAGGCTGAAATACCTAAAAATAAAATGTAATCATATTAAGTCAGCATACCCATCTGAATATATCTTCATAAATACTAAGTATACACTTTTTTATAGTTATATTTAAAAAAAAACAAAACATGATTTTTGAATAAAATTGTAAGAATAATTTGATCTGAAAATATACCATTCTCTTTTAACCATACATCAATGGGATAAACCCTTATCTCGATTTTAAAAAAAAAAAAAAAAAAAAAAAAAGATGCTCAACATATTGAGCAAAATACAGTAAACAGCATTCACACATAAAGAAAATGAAAATTTATTTCATTGTTCTCCGGATTGCTCAGAAATGGCCTGATTTGACATGGAAAATAATAAAAATACTTACATTTTTTTAAAATTATAACTGTAAAGTATTCTAAAGCAATTAAATTCTATTGTGTCAGTACTACCTTTTTTCCCCTACTAATTTCACATATGAAATTTTTTCAAATAGTATATTATAATAACTAATAAAAATAATACACCCATCTTACAAAATAATAATCAAATGTGTGCAACAGTTTGTTTGGTATCCAAATAATTACAACAATAGCTCTTAAAACTTTTTTCCTGGGTAGATCCCTGACTGGCACTTAAACTCTAAAAAAGTTTACAAGATAGTTTTCTCTAATAATCACATACAGAGATTTCATGTACACATACTATGAAAAATATTGTTAAAATGCATTTTTAACCTGTTTTGAGGGAAAACAAATGGGATAATTTAAATTTATTGCAAGAAAAAAATTTATTTACAAAAAACATATATTAGTTTCACTATATTAAAAACGTTATTCTGTTATGTTTGAAATGACTGCAATAAAAAACAAAGAAAAATCAATTTGTGTAGCAAAATGAACAGCATTCAAGTAACAAACAATTATGATTGATCTCCAAATACACAAATACTATGTAATACAAATCAACAGGACTCCTTGGAACAATAAAAAATCATAAGGAAAGGCATCAGCAAAAATAAATGCAGACTGGACTTTTCTTTAAAGGCCTGATTTTTAGTAGCCATGTTACGAGAACAAAACCTGAAATTTCTAAAAAAAAAAAACTCAACCTTTATGTCAAAGATGAAGCTTTTCCTAATCATTACGCTTTAAGTTTACTTTTATATCTCACAACCATATTATAAATCTATATCATAAATAATCAAATGCCTAAAAAAATTCGTCATGCACAAACTGAAAACAATTATGTATTTTACAGCATAATTTAAGTATTAAAAACCTTAGCATTCAATTTATGAAATTGAAACCATAAAATAGTTAAAATTAGAATAATTATGTTAGGAAAATATTTTTCAAAACTTTCCTTGAAAAATACATCTTTATAATTTTATTTGAATTTTTAAAACAAAAAAAAGTCTTCATGAGTCACAAATATCACCTCTACTCTACAGAAAATTCACAAGAGAACATGGTCAGTACTTAAGAGTAGGGGGATAGGGATCTCATACACATGCAAAAAGAAACCAATCTTATCTTGTAATTGAGTCAGCAAATCATTGAATATTTCAAATCTTTAACCTACTAATTTTTTTGTATAAGTTTTCCTGCAAAACAGTTCATGAAATTAAATGAACAATTAATAATTAAGCACTAGGAAGTAATTGTAATATGAATTAAGAAAAATCCGAGCAATTTAGAAAAAAAATATTGAAAATATTTAATAAACATTAAATAAAATTGACAAAATTTTAAAGAGGATCACAAAATTACTAGGAGGATTACAAAATTACTTCCAAGTTTTCTTCGATAAAAAAAAAAGTTGGTTTCGCTTTACTTTCAGCTTTTGGGTCGAGCTCAGGTGTTTTCCCAAATGAAATTTATTTCCAATTCATCGCAAAATAGGTTAACTACCAAAAATTCAAAAGCATGTGCTCTTTTAAAAGCAATGAATTATCACCCAAATATATCAAACCTCACAGGGATAATAAAACAGCATCAAGGAAGCCATTAAAATGATTTAATATTCTTAGTTAAATAGGGGTTCATTTTATTTATCTGGTGTTTATTTTTTTGCTAACATTTTACAATTTCTCTCAAGTTGTAAAAATAGATTTGATAACAAAATTGTAATTCTACATTTAAGATAAACTGGATTATCCTATCTGCATAAAATTTTTATTTTCTGTACCCTAAGATAATGTGTAAGCTAAAATAGATGCGATGTGATCCACCAGCAAAAATATGCGGAAAAAAATCAAAAAATAACCCACTTAGAATAAAAACATTGCCAATCACTGGTCTAGATACTCCTATAGAATGCATCAAAACTTGGATAGTAGAATCAGATGTCTAAAAAAATTTGTTTTCAATCATTGCAGGAAAAGAATGCAATTAACTGGATATAGTCCCCCCCTTCTCTTTAAAAATGCTTGTAAACCATTATATTTAACACAAAAGATTATTTCTTTTACTTAGGTCTTCTTCAAAAGATTATTTCTTTTACTTACTTTTAAGGCTTATTTTTATCCAAGGAATGACTATCACTCTTGTTTCACATATTGCTCATTTCTGCTGAGTTTAGTTTATATTAACGTCGCACTAGAAGCAACACATCATTTCTGTTGAAATGGTTAGAAATAGATATGCCATTTCTTACATAGCAGAAGGGGGGGAAAAGATGATTCATGCTGTCTTTATTTTCGTACACAAAGTTTTATTTGCTAAATAAAGTTGAATAGGATTTGAGAGTTTTTTACAGGAGTGATGCCTTTTCGAGCTGCTCACAGTTTGGAAAGCCATGTTCACTCAAGGATCCATGATCAATAATTCAAATATTACTGGATAAGAACATTTACTAAAAAACTGGAGAAAGGTGAATAGATATAGTACATTTTTTTGGCTCAACAACCAAGACTTAAGTTGCACAGCAGTTTAAGTACCAAAAATATTAAATAAAAAGATTTAAAGAGTTAAATGAAACACTTCCACTCAAACTTAAAATAAACCAATTAAAAACAAAAGAAATCTAACAAATAAAAACAGCATACTATTAAATATTTTCATACTTATTTATTAAAAAAATGAAAGTAATATGGATACTAAATTATGTATTATTGTAAATAAGCAAGGAAGATTGTTTTATGTATCATTTGCAAATTCATTTAGGATGCTATCCTGTATCTAAACATGTTTTGTCACACTTTTGGCGATTAACTTTATCCTGACACTAGTTTTGACATAAAGTTTTATGATTAAGCACATAAAAGTTATGGTAAATATATATAATATAAATATATATTACATATAAATATATATTATATATATCACATATAAATATATATTATATATATCACATATAAATGTATATTATATATATTACATATAAATATATATTACATATTAATATATATTATATATATCACATATAAATATATATATTACATA
>BMAW01113849.1:35088-46569 GCA_019974015.1 Nephila pilipes
ATATATATTACATATAAATATATATTATATATATTACATATAAATATGTATTATTATGGTAAATATATATAATATAAATAAGAATTAAAATATATATAATATAAATAAGAATAAGAATATATAGAAATAGAATAAATCAATCGTCAGAATAAAAACGAGATCCCCTTTCATAGTAGGGTTACACAAAAACAAGATTTTTACGATTTTACGACTTTTTTGGATGGGTTACCAAATTGGCAATTTTTCGCCTTTTTGAATTTTTCCCAACTGCCAAGAAGTACGCTAATTTAAGATCCACCCAAAGTGATCACAGGAGATTACATAGCATATTTTAAGGCAATAAATGGTTCACAATAGATGTTGTACAAATAACTTTCTCTATTAAGTAGTTCATTTAATACAACATTGGTTAAGAGTGCCCATAAAAGATATAGTTAATTTCAACATTTTGTACAGTATAATTACATATTAACAGATTTTTTTTTAAAAAATAGAATATAACATAATTTGACAATTAATAGCTGATTTATTATAAATTTTACAAATATGGTTATCAAACATAATACCTAAAAGATATTGGAAGCCCTGTATTCTGACATCAAGTTTTAATTTTGTATTTTGAATTATATTCAAAAGATCTTCGTGAACTTCATTGGTCATTATTTCTTCAAACTAGGTATCTATAGAGGAATAAAAATTCAGATATGAGATTGAAAGAAATGATACAGATAAAAAAAAATAATAACAAATCACATATACAAAAAAGTCAATTAAAAATATAGCTAACAAATCTCAGATAATTGACCAAGAAATATACTCATTATCACTAACTGTCCTCAAGTACAGATAGTCACGTTTTACACCTGAAAAATCCAATACATATCATCCATCTATTAGTTTCCTCCACCATTAAAGATTTTGGTTGGATCTAAGAACAGGACGACTGCTTGGCAATAAAACACCAAATTTGTAACCATGCTACTTATGAGGATTTATGTTACTCCTTTTACTAATATTCATGAGTTTGCAATCAAATTTATCAGTATATATTATAATTTATCAGTATATACAATCTTTTGCACACATTTCATTAGAAACTAGAAAATTTCAATCAATGCTTTTATGTTTTGAATTATACTTATCTCTAAATTGCATAAATATTTAATTTTCATTTTGAATTCTTTGTTTTCATTCCTTTTGAAAATAATACCATAGTTTATGACAATTTCTATTTTTTGTGAACCAGTACTATGTGTTTTCATTATATTTTTCTTTGAATTACCTTTAATTTGAAATTTTTTTTCTCCACTTTAAATTCAAAAGAGAAGAAAGAGGAGGAGAAAATTCCTGCCTTCCCTTTGATCTCCAACATAGTGGGGGTTGAGAAATGCGTTTTCCTCGGCATTCCAGGTCAAATTTTTTGCCACTCTGCATTTGCCTTTAAGGCGAAAATTGCCGTCAAAAATGTTGACGATTTTCTGGACTAGTTTTAATACTAAAGCAGTTCCGTTTTAACTTACACGAATATTTAATTTCACAAAAGTAATTACTTTCTAAGCATTTCAAATACTAAAATGGGACGGAAATTTCCATTTACCAAGAAAAATGATACACTACAATCGAAAGTTAGAATCCTAAAATCACGAATGAAAAAATATCGAAATTATAGAACAAATGAATTGAAACAAAAATCACAGGTTCAAACGCACTCCAACCGGCACAAAATATTTAAATTAATTATACATCTTTGCAAAAGTGAAAAATTAGAAAGAAATCGTATGGTCAAAAAATCAGTCTTGACTGAACCAAAATACTACTGAAAATATAATCCAGGTATTTTTATGAATAAAAAAAATTTCTTACCACGTGAGTAATAATACTATTTCGTAAATGAGCAATACTAAGTGATACAAGTGATACTGTACCATCAAGTTGATTGATTGATTGATTTTTTATTGTTTACAGCTACACAACAAAAGGAGATCAGTGAAAAAACAAAATCCAAAATCTTAGGCAAAATTGTAAACGGGAAGCTTAAAGCTTTCTCTGAAACGCCAAACGAACATTGTATGATTCAGAATTTCATTTCCGTAAGAAAGTTAAAATCTCACACTTTTTAGATGCAGAATGAAAAAATGTTAAAAGTAGTCATTCGAGGTCTCCCTGCTGACTACGATATAAAGGAACTCATCAGTGAAATTAAACTTCAAGGGTTTAATCCAGATCATGTTTCAGTCCTGCGCAACAGGCACAGCAACACCAACAAGCCGCTTTTCCTGGCTGTCCTGAAACTCAACACATTTATAACATCTGCAATATTGGTTATTTTAGAGTCAAAATTGAGGCTCTAAAAAAGGAATTCTTTGCCTGCGCAATGCTATAGATGCCATGACTTTTACCATCACAGTCATTTCTGTAATAGAACACCCAAATGCCTCAAATGTGCTGGCTCCCATTAAACTAGAGACAATAAAAAAAAAACCATTCAAACACCAGCAAAGGGTGCTCTCTGCGGAGGACCGCACCCTGCAAACTACTCTGGGTGTCCTAAAAACCATATAAACGCAAAACCCGTTAAACCTCCAACCGTTAATGTGTGGGAAGAACAGAAAAAACAATAAGCCAGAATGGCTCCAAATGCTCCTATCACTGCTTAACAAGCCAATAACCCTCTTAATCCTCCTCTCGTTGACTCCATGCAACAGATATTAAATCAAATGGATACTATGCTACAGATCCTCCAAAGTCAGCTGACCAACATCAAATAATGTTTAAAACACCAAATTTTATTAGCCCTACACTCCGCATTTTTAACTGGAACGCAAATGGTCTCAAAAATAAAATTGAAGAATTAAAAAACTCAATAGCGTATCATGATCCTGATATCATCAGCATTCAAGAAACTCAACTACGCCCATCTGACACAAATCAAAATTCTCAATTACACCTGTCATAGAAGTGACCGCCTTTCCCATAGGGGAGGAGGCACTGCTATTTTTGTTAAAAACACCATTAAACATTTTGCCATTATTTTTCACACACAAACCTTCGAGAACACTACTATTAATATTTGCCTTCAAAATAATACACACATCACTAAAACTACCAACTGGCTCAAATTTCAAGAAGTCCTCCATGCCTGGAAATCTTATTATTGACACTGACAAAATTGAAGACGCAATCAAGAATTTCAACTCTGTCATCCACCATGCTATAAATTGCTCCTCAGCAACCAGAATTATAAATACCCCCACCTTAGGCTACCTCAAAACATTAGAAATTTAATTAAAACTAAAAATAGGTTCAGAAAATTATGGAATAATACTCGCTACCCTCCGTACAAAGGAGAAGTAATCGCCCTCATCCGTCAGATACAAAGCCTCACCAAAGAACACAAAAACAAGAACAGGAAGATTCTGCATGAAGATTTAAACCCTGAAGATAATTCCCTCTACAACCTTAATAAAATTATTACCAGAAAGACTTACAACATTCCGCCTCTCAGTGACCCGAACGGAATGGCATATTCGAACTCTGAAAAAGCTGAGAAACGTTGGAATCCATCTTCCAAGAAAATATTGAACCTTATTCAGATGACAAAATTGAGGAAGTTGAGTGTTGTCTCAAATTTTCTCGAAAACAACCGCAATACGCCCCCCCCCCCTCGGGCTACTCCAAATGAAATCAAACAAATTAATAGAAAACTTGTCAACAAAAAATCACCGGGCCCAAATTCAATTCCAAATATTGTTCTAAAATTCCTGCCTGACAAAGCCAACACTCATCTTACCAAGATCATCAACAAATGCATCATGTCAAACTATTTCTTCAAAAATTGGAAAAAAGCGAACATCGTCATGATTCCGAAACCCAACCAAGATCATAAATTCACACAGAACTATAGACCTATCAGCTTACTCAGAACAGCCGCAAAGATTTTCGAAAAATATTCTAAATAGGATTAAAAAGCATAGCAACAGATATCAATTGCATCCCCCCAGAACAGTGTGGATTCCGTGAGTGTCACTTCCCTACTCATCAGTTAATCAGAGTAACCAATATAATATATGAAGGTTTCATTCATAAATTTTATACAATAAGAATTTTTCTAGATGTCAAAAGAGCTTTCGACAGAATGTGGCATGATGTTCTGATCTTTAAAATGATTAACTTAAAATTTCCAAATTATCTCATTAAAATCATACATAATTTCTTAAAAAATAGAGCCTTCAAAGTCAGAATTTAAGATAGTTACTCAAGCAAAGGCACAATGGCTGCAGGATGCAATCAGGGCTCAATTTTAAGTCCTTTTTTGTATAATTTATTCACATCTGACTTTCCACACCACGCCACAGTCAGTGTTTGCCTCTTCGCCAACGACTCTGCTGTGTTAGCACAGGGAGCCAGCCTCAACTATACCATCAAAGCTTCACAAAACTACCTTGATATCCTTGAACTATGGTTAACGGACTAGAGGATCGCAATTAATGTCGACAAAACACAAGCTATCATCTTCAAAAAATTTGGAAAAATTGAACCAACATTAAACTTACAACTTTTTGACGAAGAGATAAACTGGGTCACAGTGGTTCGCTACTTGGGACTTCAGTTAGACTCCAAATTAACTTATAAGCAACATACTAAACACATTTCAGAAAAAAATTGGAACAAAATTCATCTATGCATCTCTCTTATTGGCAGAAATTCACCACTCTCATTAAAAAACGAAGTGTTACTCTACAAATAAGTTCTACGACCAATCATCACGTACGCCGCCCCTGTTTGGGGTTCGACTGCAACAACACATATGAAAAAAGTCCAAATTATGCAGAAAAAGAAATTCAGGATCATGACCAATTCACCCTGCTATATCAGAAACTCAATCATCCACAAGGACCTAAATGTTGAACCCATAGATTATTATGTAACCAAACTCTCACGAAACGTTTACACCACCATCCTAAGCTGTGACAACGAAATAATTAAAGCTCTAACTATTTTCACAGATCCACACTCTAAATTCAACTTTGCTTATAAAACCACCAAATGGTCTCTCCCATTAAAACCACCTTAATGTCTTTTCTATTTATTAGTTTTACATAAACTTATATGTTCAGAAAATAGCACCATTCTTTTATATCTTTTATTTCCTCTATCTCTCATAGTGTTGGTATCACTGGTATTCTACGGCGGCTGTAAATCTTTCCCAAAACCTCCAAAAGGATCTACAGTCAACAAAAAGATCATAATCAATAACCCTGTTCGAGAAAACTTTTCATATGCAAGTGCCACCTCTAACACTCAACAGAGGGAGCCCACCAACGAAGAAAATCTAAACACCAAAAGAACCAACCGAACTCCTATAAACAACCGCAACGATAATAATCCAATGACAAACTTCATCAATGCTATTGACCAACTTAAGGAGTTAGCAGAAATCTTCTTCATACTCCCAGGGCTACTCACCAATCTACCAAAAATCAAAGCTGCCAAAGGCAGTGCTAATAAGAAATTCGCCATACTCGAAGCCATTATGGACAATAATAATAATGACGATTAATAGCACAAACCTAAATTTTAACCCAATGGGTCTTAAGATTTGTTCCTGGAATGCCAATGGAATCACTTCTAAAATGGTTGAGCTTCGGGAGTTTATTATTAAACACTCACCTGACATTCTTCTTATACAAGAAACTCACCTTAAACCCACTCTCAACATTATTGTTCCAAATTATACTTACTATCGTAATGACAAAATTACAAACGAAGTTGCTTCCGGTGGTACGATGATCTTAATTAAACGCTCACTTAAACATTTTAACCTACCTACCCCACCCCTTCACGCTGGGAAGTATTTCGAGCACATAGGCCGCGGAGCGGCCCTTAAGCTCGGGTCGGTATTATTATAGCAAGACTTGGCTTAAGATTTGAAGATTAAAACATTCTGCTTGATGGGATCAGTAGCTGTGCTCTGATTGGTTGTCTCTGATGTCTGGTAAGATTAGCAGTTTGGATGTACAGGTTTCGGTCAGGGGTGGCGCTGATATCTTGGTTTCCTATTGGTTGCTGTGGTATGGAGGGGAGCTTTCCTATTGGCTGCCCTTGGCTGATGTGTTTGAATTAGGGGTGTGTTTATGTTGTGGGGCGTATACGGCTTGTGAATGAAGTTATTAAGTTACGAGTGTATAATTTTTTTTTTTTTTTTTTTGTTTAAATTAAATTATAGAGAATATAATATGTGAGAAAATTAAGGAGGGTTGTAAGAATCAAGAAGTACTATTCTGGGTCGTTTAATGTTTTCTCTTGGGGTGTAATTTTCAAGATTAATCATGTTGATGTTATTGGTGAGGTTTAGAGTGGAGAAAAATTTTTTGGCAGTTTTTTGGATATGTTTTCTAAAAGTGAGGATTTTAGTAGCTTTTAGGATTTCATTATTTCTGATGTACCATCTAGATTTAGTAATTAATCGGAGAGTTGAGCTTTGTGTTTTTTCGAGTAGATTAATATTACTTTTTGCCGCATACGCCCAAATTGGACATGCATAAGTGATAATTGGTCTGAGAACGGCTGTGTACAGAAGCAATTTGTTTTTAGAAGTCATTTTAGAATCCCGGCAGATTAGGGGGGAAATACTGCATTTTGCTTTCCGGAATTTTTCACGCGTGTAGTTAATGTGAACCCCACCCCTTCAGTGGGTGGAAACCACTATTATAGTCTTAACCCCACCTAACCAAAGCCCAATCTCAATACCTTCTATTTATATTCCTCCTAATTCTGATCCCCTTCTTTACACAATAGACCTTGAAACTTTAATACAAACAAATAGCAATTGCATTCTTTTTGGCGATTTCAATGCCCATCATAAAGATTGGAACTGTGCACGTAACTGTACTAGAGGTATTCAACTCAAACACTTTTCAAATCAACTCGATCTTAAAATTCTTTTCCCTCCCATCCCTACTAGATTCGGCTATAACTCTTCCTCCACAATAGACATTGCTTTATTAAGGAAATTCCATCACCCGCACAAAATTACTTCTATCCCCGAATTAAATTCAGATCACAACCCAATTCTACTTGAATTCTCATACGAAATTCCTTATAGTATCAACACCAGCGCCATCTATACATGCTGGTCAGCGTTCAATAAACATCTTAATGACACCACTAACTTTTTAAGTCTCTCCCAAATCAATAACACCGAACAACTAGAAACAAATATTCAAGCTCTAACTGATAATATTATTAATTCACATAAAACTGCATCTAAACCCATTCAAAAATCCAACAATATTTTCACTCCCTCCCATATTAAAAACTTATTGAAACTCAAAAATAATTTACGTAAACAATATCAAAGATCACTTAACCCCAACATTAAAACTGAACTCAATAGAACACAAAATATCATTAAAAAAGAAATACACAAATTTACCCAAAAATCCTGGAATCAAAAACTTGAACCTTTAAACACACAAGATAATTCGCTCTGGACAACTACTAGATTTTTTAAAAATAAAAGATCAGCTATCCCTCCCCTCAATAACCAACATGGCACTGCAATAACTAACGATCAAAAAGCTGAAGTGTTAGCGGATCAGCTCGAAAAAAATTTTCAAAATAATCCTAGTACAGATCTTAATTTTGACAAACATGTCACACAAACAATTCAAAATTACTTTTTCTCCCCCCCCTCCCCACGATAATACTGAACCCTCCACCCCACAAGATATCTTAGACTACATCAAAAAACTTAAAAACAAAAAAGCTCCTGGTCATGATAATGTCACTAATAAAATGCTCAAAAATCTGCCCATCAAAATTATTTTCCTTCTCACAATTATTATTAACAAAATTCTCACTTTCAATCATTTTCCTCAAATTTGGAAAACTGCTATTATTTTTCCTATACTCAAACCAGGCAAAAGGGCAAACCAACCAGATAGTTATAGACCGATTTCCCTCCCCCCAACATTAGGCAAACTTACAGAATACATTATTTTGAAAAGACTTAACAGATTCATCACTGATAGCAATCTCATTAACCCTAACCAATATGGCTTCACTAACCAACTATCTACTCTTCACCCACTATTAAAACTCACCGAAATTATTACTTCTGGTTTTCAACGAAAAAAATCCACCGGAGCAGTTTTTTTTGGACATAGCCAAAGCCTTCGACAGAGTCTGGCTGGAAGGCCTAACCTATAAACTAATCAAAAACAACTTCCCACCCCCACTCATTGAACTTCTTCATTCGTACTGCAACGAAAGATTCTTCCAGGTCAGAGTTCACGATACACTTTCAACTTCTAGAAAAATTAATGCTGGAGTAGCTCAAGGAAGTCTAATCGGGCCTTTTTTTATTTAATTTTTTCGTTAACGATATCCCTAATTATAGCCTCACCAGCCTGAACATGTATGCAGATGATACTGCAATTGTCGCCAAATTCAGAAATCCTAAATTAGTTACTTTTGCTCTAAACAAACATCTCTATATTCTTGAAAACTATTACAATAAATGGAAAATAAAAATTAATGTTGAAAAATCTAACGCAGTACTATTCACTAAGAAAAAAACAAAATCCACCCCCTCCTACCTTTTATAACAAAAACATTCCTTGGGATACTTCCGCCAAATATTTAGGTCTCACATTCGATAAGCATCTAACCTGGAGAAAACATATTATTATCACACGTGAAAAATTCAGACGTTTATCACTCAAGGTTTATCCTTTAATTAATAGAAAATCTAAAATGAATATCAATAATAAACTACTAATTTACACTGACATCATGCGCCCAGTCCTCACATATGCATGTCCTATTTGGGCAAACTGCGCCAAATCAAATTTAAAACTTTTGGAAAATTCCCAGAGCTCAATTATTAGGATGATTGCAAAAGCTACCATGTTCATGAAAAACTCAGAAATAAATAAAGCTTTACAAATTAAAACCTTTAAAAAACATGTGCGAACATTATTTAAAGCCTTTTTTAATTCCCTACAAAACATAGATAATATTAATATTAAAAATCTTGAAAATTATGTTATTACTCCATCTATAAAAAGACCCAGACAAATCCTCTCTGATTCTCATAACCCCCCATAATCGAGATTTAACCTTTAATTCAATTTAATATCAACTTTTAAATATATATAAAAATATATGCAAGACTTGACAACAACAAGGGCAGCCAATAGCAGCAGTATAAGTGTACATCCTCTCTCGACCAATAGGAATGCACCACCTCATTTTCCTTCTCAAGAACTTCACTTTTCAAACAACAGCATCCAGCATCTTTTAAAGTCTCTTATAGCCACCAGGAATTGCATGTGTCACCGTGACTTTTTTCAAGATAATAACAGTTCTACTCGCCCAATATTACTCAAAGTTCTTATCAGCATCCAGGAAACAACACAGAAGAATGTAATTCCCATTTTCACCCAAAGGAACATTTATTTTACAAGATTCGGGCTAGAGGAGCGCTCCGCGCTCTAGGCGCCCGCAGAAGTCAACGTCAACGTCACTGGTATTTCTCAGATTTTTTTTACAATCATTGCTTTCTAGTTAAGTACAAAACGTCGCGGGGCGCCATTTGCTGAACTTTTCATTCACAATTTATTCCGTCACACTAAGCAAAAGCGATGACTCGCTGACGCTCGTCAACCATCTTATGTCTGTAGCTACACAACAGCGCAAGTATATATATAAATTTGCTATTGCACTATTCAAAAGTTCACTGAGGATTTTTCTATGGCAGCAGCAGTCATATGATGATTTGAGTGTTAGCCTGGGCAGACATTTTACTCCGGTTTCAATTGTGCAGTATAGGAAGTAACAAGAAGTTTACGAAGCGCTTAATTTAAGGTAGAGTGAGAAGAGAAGGAAAAAGATAAAAAAGTTTTAATTTTTAATAAATTTATTTATTTTTTACTGTACATAAATATATGTATATTTTGTTTCATTTTTTTTACCAACAATGTTGCATTATATATATATATATATATATAAGATAAAAAAGAAAGTTAAAGGATAGGGAAGGGATAAAGTTAAAAAAGAAAGTCTTTTCAGCAGAAAAGATGAATAATCTGCGATTAAAGTCGCGAGCCCAATGGCAAGCATGAATCAAGAATGATGGCTTGGGGGTGAAACTGGTTGAATTGCAGTTGAAAGCTGGTAGAATATGGTACATTTTAAGGTTAATTAGATAGAGATATTATACTATGTGTGAGTAAGTGAATGATAAAAAAGTTAAGGAGGATGTAAGTTAAAATAATTTTGGCATGATTCATATGAGAATGGGTGGAAATCACAGTTGTGAGCAAAGATGGATTGAACCTGTATGAGTGAGTTTTCGTGAAAGTGGTGTTATAAAATCTACGTGAAAGATAAGTTGTGTGTTTTAATGAGTGGTATTTTAAGGTCATTGCGTATAACTGAGAAACGAATATACCAGGGTGTATTGATAATGATTCGTAGGATTTTGTTTTGGAGGATTTGAAGCTTTTGAATATATGATTTGGTGGCGTGACCCCAAACCGAGGAAGCATAGAGGATAATGGGTCTGATTACTTGTTTTTAGTGTAGTAGTTTATTTTTAAGTGAAAGACAAGAGTTACGGCAAATTAGCGAAATGCAGTTATTAATTCCCCCCCAATATTTATCGGATATATTTTGGATGTGAGGTTTGAAGGTGAGTCTGGAAACCAGGGTGACCCCGAGATACTTAACTTCGGAGCTCCAGTCAATGTTACAGTTCAATAATTTGAGTTGTTTGGAGGGAAGGGGAGCAGTTCCCTTACGGAAGGCAAGGGCTTTGGTTTTGGAAGTGTTCACAGCAGTGCGCCAAAGTGTGAACCATTGTTCAATTTTGCTTAGGTGAATTTGTAATTTTTCGCGGGCAGGGATGATGTTGTTGGATTGGACGAGGATGGCAGCGTCGTCTGCGAAAAGACAAAGACTGGAAAATTTTGTTTGGGGGAAGTCATAAGTGTGGAGAGAGTAGAGGCAGGGAGAGTGGACTGAGCCTTGTGGAACTCCGGCAGATATTCTACCTGGTTGAGAAAGTTCTTTGTTGATTTTGACTTGAAAGGATCTATTTTTAAGAAATGAGTTAATGATTAAAATTAAGTAAGCGGGGAAGTTAAGTTGTATGAGTTTTGAGATGAGTCCATCATGCCAAAGGCGATCTAACGCTTTTTGAATGTCAAGAAAAATGCCAATAGTGATTAATTTGTGGTTGTAGCCTTCGGTGATCATGTTGACCACACGAAGCAGCTGATGGGCCATACTGTGTTTGTTTCGGAAGCCAAATTGTGCATCAGGTAGTATATTATTCTGCCGGTTGTGATTAAGAATTCTGGCCAGAAGTATTTTTTCGAAAATTTTAGAAACTGTGTTGAGGAGGCTAATAGGGCGGTATATGGATGGAAGGGCGTGGTTAAGGCCTGGTTTAGGGAAAAGAATAAGTAATGCATG
>BMAW01113851.1:0-11416 GCA_019974015.1 Nephila pilipes
GCTTGCGCATAGAAAGTGTACCATATTTATGTGACACTAGGAGAAAGGCTAATTTAACTAATTAATTGGAGTGGGGAATTAAAATATGATTTATAGGATGCACGCCAATTTTAAAATCAATCATTAAATTTATGTAGATGAATACATAGAAGCACTGTTGAAAATAACACATCTTCATTATATGGAGCATAAGAATGAGAAAATATATAACCTATATATTAGGAGTGGCCCGAGAACCGAATGCGGCTCTCTCAGGCTAATAGTGCATTTCTTATGCAAATAAAATATGCGATTGAAATACGATAAACCAAAATTAATCAATGTCCAAAAGTTATTCTTTTTAAGAATTTAATAGAAATTTAATTTACTCAATGCGCCCAAAAGTAATTATTTTATTTCATTCCTCCTTGGTTAAGAAATTGCATAATATTAACAAAAAAAACACAAAATATTGTACTGATTCTGTCAAACAATTTTCTAAAAAATTCTTTAAAAGTAAAATATGCTAGTGGATGTTTTGCGAATGTTTCTTATCTTCTCAGTTACATATATAGTTGTCAAAATTTTAATTGATGATTTTTTAATAAAATTTGCTCAAACCCAGTTAATTCCGGAGCAGTTAAAACGTATAGTTATTTATTTTTAATAAATTTAAGAGTTGAATATAAAAATTCACAATAATATGGGGAATACATAAGTAGAGATTAAACTTAGCGCATATTCTTTTGTTAAAGGATATTTTCCCCCGCAACCTGTTTCCAAAACTTAATAGTCGAGCCACCGTTTTGTTTCGGAAAAACCGTCTTTGTGAAAAATCCACAAAATAGGGTCATTTTGGTAGAAAATAAAGTATAATGTGGGGAAATGTTACAATTTACATCCGTCAAAATGGAACGAACGACTCTTTCAGTTATTCTTTATGAAATTAGGATTCTAAAGGCACTGTAAATGGCCATATATGACATATATATTTCAATTCAAGAGATAGATATAGAGATTTCAGTACTTCTTTTTTCTCTGGAGAAAATATGTTGCATTAGTCTCTATTAAATTGATGCACCTTTTTTCAATAGCTCGTTTGATTACAGAAAGGGTATGTAATGAAAACAAGAGAAATTTTCTCATGCATTCGAAATAAAATAGATATGATTAAATCCTTTCAGTAGTTACATCCTCAGTCGGACGAAGTTATGAAATGCAGAGAATTTAATAGCTCAAATCCAATTTAAAGTTTCTAAGAAAGTAAATTTATATTTGAAAGGGGATTTAATAGAATGTGAATATGATTAATTAGATTTTAAATTTGGTTTAGTCTTAAAGGATAGATTCGTGATCAGGATTGTATATTACTTTGTATCACAGAAAAGTTTAAATTCAATTGTTGCAGGAATTTTTGAATGTCTAGTTTTATGCAGTACTTATGCACTTGGTTAGCAAACTTACACTTATCCCAGTGTTCAGCTTTGAAAAATTTTATCTTGATATACATAAATCATTTTTCATTGAAATGAATATACGAGTACATATATAATATTTAAATAGTTATACAATTAAATATATTTACATTTAGATTCAAGTTAAAAGTAATTGCGCCAAAATATATTATTATAAAAGAATGCGATATAATTTTGTAAGACAAATTTACACTAGGAAAAAAATAAATGTTATAATAAAATGAAGAACAATTAGAAAATCTTGGTATGAAATAATATATATAAATATATATTAATAAGAAATGTTACAAAAGTGAAAAATATGCAATATATTTTCATTTATATGTATTCAATAAGTAAAAATAGATTCATTATATTATTATATACAAATAAAAAATACGATTTTTTAAATGCATGTGTTTTCCATACATGAGTAACTTCTCATTATTTGTAAATATAAGTGCTTAACTTTTAAGTACACCAGTCTTCTTTTCTTTCTATTGTTTCCTTGATATTTATTTCTTATAACAAACAACAAACCAGATCCTCTTTTGGAGATCATCAATACTCATAGTTGTAATTTATTAAGCTAAACATAAAAAAAATGATACAAACAACGGTAACCAAAATTGGCTGAATACTAAAGCAACTTAAAAAATATAAGAAATTGTATTTATTGAAACGCTGTGTTTTAAATTAATTTTTGTTATCTTATTACCACAAACTTTCAAAATAATTTACGACTGCCATATGATCACTGAATTTTTATCTAAACTAATGAAAGTTTTATTATATTTAATATTATGCTTAATGCTCTATTTCATAAAATATTTTTCTTTATAATCAACGGCCAACATGTCATCAAACAGACAATTCGGAGGAATTAGAGTTAGAAGAATATGAATTTGGCTTATTTTCTTATTTAAATTCGAATATCAAACACAAATAAAGTTCTATTAATGTAAAGGAAAAAATTGTGTCTGATTTCATTGCTTGATTTTCTTATTGAATTGAATTTATTTAAAAAAATAAGAAAAACGCATTTTTACTTTTACTATCCATATTACATGCAAAAAGAAGAGTTTTGCAAAATATTAAATTTTAGCCCAATGTGATGAATCGTAAATCATCGAATGAGCAGAAATAATCCATCTCTGGGCTAATATAATTTTTGTACAGTACATAGTGACTCTTCTGGTAACTAAAACTATTTACTGTTTCATATGTTTTCAAAAATATAACAAGAAACAACATTGGGAGTGGTTCCCTAGCGATGGTAAACATTCAGATCTCTCGTCACACATCTCTCCATTCCACCACTAGAGGGAAACCGTACAAGTCTCTGTCAAGTGGCGCCATTTACCAGTTGTTACATTAATAAATATTAAATATAACCGCTGGTTGCATCTTCTCCTTCTGGTTCTGGCGTCGTCCCGACGAGGAACCAGGAGTCTGTGGGACCTTTTGGTGGACGACCACGTTTATGAAGGGGAATGATGGGGTTTACCTTGTCATTATTACAAGGAGTTAAAGCGGATGTGTGATAAACTGCAAGAGGTATCCCCAGACTATAAATACTAGCAATCTCATACAAGGAAGCTGACTTCTGTGTTAAAATCTGGTAGGATCCATCTCTGCGTGGCATTAGTTTTGCGCTTCTTCCTTGCTAAGTGTTGCTTAGTGGATGTGATGCCATAAAGACATGTTCTTCAGACATATTTTGGGGCAGCTTTTCTCTTTTTATCTGTGTAAAACTTCTTAGTATCCTGCTGCTCTAAAACAGAGGTTGCTTCTCCTTCTGGTTCAAAGATATTTTTGTAGGATTCCAACAAGAGGTTAAGTTTCTCCTTCTGGACGAAGGTTAAGCTTTCACCTTACCCCTCTTTGAGAAGGTGCCCCGATGTTGCTGGACATCTTCTCAGCTATAGACAGGGTGTCCATTTCTTCACCAAATGGTTTTTTGTGGGTAGGATTATCCCAATAACTAACAACAAGCAATCTTCACATTCAGAACCCGACCAGCAGAACTAAGAAAGTCTGTACCTAGAAGAGTTCGATTTCATTTTGCCTTTGAAAGAATGATGAACCTGTTAAGGACTGATCTTCTCTCAATTTCTACTATCACTTGGGTTGTGAGGGCCTCACCTGTGCTCTGTTGACCTTCTGCTAAGCTCATTTCTAACATGGTTTCCTGGAAGGTGTGTCCCTTATCCTTGAATACTTGGTACACATCTTTCCCCCAACAATTGAATGTGAAAATCTTGTGTTTACACATACGCGTCCGTTTTTTCCCCACAGAAAGTTACACCGATTAATGTTAATCGAGGGCTTCTAGTCCCAGCTGCATAAGCTTTGACATGATTTGTTGCTACGTCTGTTCTTCGTGAGGAGTTAGGGTTGCATGTAGGGCTTGTAGACTTTATCAGCCCTGGTATTTCACAGTCATAATATTTGAAAAAGGGTTTCTCATTTGGAATAACATGTGAATGTTCCCTTTTTGAAAGACATTCAGGTTTCTTGTATGTTATCTGATTTCCATCATTTAGGGATTCACCTGCCTTCATATGTCTCCTTGGTCCACTGGGTAGGGAAAGTCGGATTTTGTCAAAAGCCTCCAGCTTATCTACTAACATTTCTGGTGAGGTAGGTTTTTCACAGATATCTAGGTAATGTTCCTTTCACTCTGGTGAGCATCTCTTTTTCATTTTATCAGCAATCATCAAATTATACAAGCCTTCAAATGTATTAACTTTACGCTCATTGAGCCAACCATCAAAATAGGCTCACATTTAAAAATAGTAGTCCTTCCAGGTCCCATTTGGACTTTTTCTGTGTCGTGAGAACAGTATCCGAATTTTTATTGCAGTTAACTTGAACCATTGGAGAAACATTTCGAGAATGTGGGAGTAATCCTTGCATTTCTCCTCATGTTCAACGCCAATGAGGGATGTTACTTCACTGGGTAGGGCACCAATGAGGTAGGGGACCCACAGATATTCATCAAGGTCGAGAAGTTTCATTTGACGTTCAAATAAAGTTAGGAACAAATCCATGATATAAACTTCAGGATTAAATATTGGTAACAGCATTTTTAACTCAATTCTTGTTTGGGGTAGAGTTTGTGGACCTGAAACTCTCTGGGTCTTATTTTGCAGTCGTATTTTTTACAGCTCAAATTCAAATAATGTCGGCTCTTTTTGTTCTTTCTCATCTGTCCTAATCTATACTATGCTCTTTCAATGATATCCTTCACAAACTCTGGGTTTTCTTTGTTGACATTACTTGCTAAAAGTTTTATCAATCACTTTTATCAAGTTTTATCAATCACTTTTATTAAGTTTTATCAATCACTTTTATCAAGCTTTATCAATCACTTTTATCAAGTTTTATCAAGCGCTTTTAGTTCAATTATGTTCAATTCTTCCCCATTAGACTCAATTTTATCTATCGTAAAATCTTGACTATAATACGCACACGTGTATAAAATGCATGCTTGATTTGGCACTAAATGTTCAGAAAAAATTAAAATTCGAATATAATACGCACCCATAATTTTTTAATATTTTATTAAAAATCACACAAATATTAAAAAACGTAATTGAAAGTTTTAATAAAAAGAAACGAAAACGTCAAACTCGATAGAAAAAAATTAAATTTTACCACAAAATAAGCAATACTGTCAAATTATCGGTCTTAATCACTTTCATTAGAACACAGCTGATCTATTATTGTTGCATCCAAGTCATAATTGTCGTAATATGCGACGTGTACGTGTGGGCGATATGTAATGTAAGTTCACGTTAGTATCAAATAACTATTGTTTAGTTAAAGAATACCTGCGAGTTAAAACAATCTCTTACAGATGCTACACATTCGCCGTGCGGTAATTAAAAAGCTTTTTTTTTATTTTTACACGAGTACAACAATTTTACGTACCAAAATGTGGAAAAAAATGCTTATTATAGTCAAGATTTTATGGTGATTCAAATGCAAGCTTAATGAGATCAGCTTTTTTACTTTTGGCCAAAAATGACATGATTGAAAAATTTTAAGAAACAGAGGGAAAAATAAACTGCTGTTTGTAGAAAATGCAACACCATGAAGGAATCATCAGAATCAAATGAAATTCGCAGCAAATGTCAATTATAGGATATTATGCAAATTAATAAAGTTTCAGAGCCATCGCGCGTGCGCGGCGCGCGCAGCGCCCTCTGAATTGATGCTGAAAGCGTATAAATAAAGTGCAGTAGCGGGACGTTGAAAAAAGTCTATGATTATTTGTTAGTGGCAAACGTTTAGTGAGACCTGAGTATGCCTCCACGACGGAAGAATAAGAAATTCAAGCAACTTACGGAGTTTGAACGAGGGAGGATAATCGGCCTTCGAGAAGGAGGATTTTCCTATCGCGCAATAGCAGCTCGTATGCAGAGGAACAGTTCCACAGTGATGCGAGTTTGGAAGCAGTGGACCGACGAGCACCGAACAACTCGAAAAACAGGCACTGGACGACAGAAGGTGACGTCAGAGCGCGATGATCGACACCTGCTCCGCATGGCGGTGAATGATCGCACAGCTTCCTCCAGGCAGCTGGCAGCACGTTGGTCTACTGCTACAGGTGTACAATTGTCGGCTTCGTCAATTCGTCGTCGTCTGCTGCGCCGTGGATTGCGTGCAAGGGTGCCTTTATACAGGATTCCCCTCACGGCGAATCATCGACGGCTGCGTCGGCAGTGGGCTCTTGAGCACAGAGACAGGCGAGCTGATTGGCACCAAGTTGTCTTTTCAGATGAATCACGCTTCAATTTGTGGACCCATGATGGCCGTGTTCGTGTTAGACGTTATGCCGGTCAACGCTGCCTTCCTGAGTGTATTATTGAACGACATAGTGGTCGAACACCCGGAGTTATGGTCTGGGGTGCGATTTCGTATCATGGACGATCCAATTTGATACGAATTGAGGGTAATCTCAATAGCAACAGGTACGTCCGTGAAGTGCTACAGCCCGAAGTCGTTCCTTTCCTTCAAGGCATCCCTGGAGCTATCTTTCAGCAGGATAATGCACGCCCACATGTTGCGCGGACTGTTCGAGACTTCTGTTCAGCACAACGCATGCAACTTCTTCCTTGGCCTGCTTATTCACCGGATATGTCGCCTATTGAGCACGTGTGGGATATGGTTGGTCGGCGTCTCGCTCGTGATCCGCGTCCTGCAGTTTCCAAAGACGAACTTTGGTTGCGCATACAAGCGATATGGAATTCTCTTCCTCAAGCAGATATTCAACATCTGTTTGACTCCATGCCACGTCGTATAGCAGCACTTATTGCAGCGCATGGTAGCTGCACCAAATACTGATTTCGGACGCTTAATTTGTTTCTTTTGTTTTGAAAATTTCATCATTTATTTGTATCAGTACAAGTCGTTTCTGCATTAAATTTCATTTGATTCTGATGATTCTTTCATGGTGTTGCATTTTCTACAAACAGCAGTATATCTAAAGTCAGTGCTTGATTGTCCACCATAGCTCTTACAGATATGGGAATTACACTTTTAAATAGATTTCACACTATATAATATGGCTAGCCTTAAATTCTTAAAAAAATTTGTGCACCTCAGAAAACAATTAAATGTAAATGGGCAAATAAACTAATAACATACTCAAATACCAAGCAAAGAACATTAATTCAAACAGTAAAATAATGTTAAGAAAAGTTAAGAATTTTCAGTGTGTACTGATACAAAATTCATTGAAATAATGTAATAAAAATATGCAAAATTATTATCAATGTGTACTACTGCATAACTTCGAAATGAAATTACTCTATAAGATATGAAGTAAAATAAAAATTAAAATCAAAATCAATGGTGAATGATAAATTTAGTATGGATAGGTGTCAGGTGTTTTGATACAGGCAATAACACTGGGGCGGAATTGCTACCGAAATTTTTTGACACATCCAAGCACTAAAAAAAAATCCATCTTGAAAAGTCTAGACAGGAAGTAGCAGGCTTGCACGTTTCCGTCGTCAGACAATGGAAATTAAGACTTTTCACCTTGGATTTCGAAAGGTTTTTAACAGAAACATAGATGGGCAAATATAGCAAAATGTACCAGCTATTCATCTCATGCGTCGTTAGGCTTATAACGCCGATTCTACTTCTTCTTCCGGGCCGTTAGATTTACAGCGCCGGTACCGCAAGGGTTACGCCACGGGATAGGTGCCGTTTTTATAGCCCGCTGTGATGAATCGTAAATCATCGAATGAGCAGAAATAATCCATCTCTGGGCTAATATAGTTTATTTACTGTACATAGTAACTCTTCTAGTAACTAAAACTATTTACAGATTCATATGCTATGGCAAAAATGTTACAAAAAACAACATTGGGAATGGTTCCCGAGCGATGGTAAACATTCAGATCTCCAGCAGCCGAATCTCGTCACACATCTCTCCATTCCACCACTAGAGGGAAACCGTACAAGTCTCTGTCAAGTGGCGCCATTTACCAGTTATTACATTAATGAATGATAAATATAGCCACTGGTTACAAAATTAAAAATTGGGAAATTAAAGTGAAACCAAAATTATTTCATAAGCTTAAAGATGAAAGATAGTACTAATATACACATGTTTTTCATTTTTTGCCCTTCATTATAGTAATAATAATTTCTGTTCGAAATAAAAATGGCCGTATTACCCTGACGTACCTAACATTATTATCCAGGTTTCTGAGAAGTAATAGAAATTTGGAAATGTCCCAAGGAAAAAAAGAAATAATTATAAGCGAGTTTATATGAAGCAACAAAGCCGAAATTTCTAGCGTGCTTCTTATATATATATAACGTGTACTATAAATAATACTATAAATAATACAGTAGTTTTTTCTTGTAAATTAATGTACATATTTTTTTTAATTAAAGAGAACTACTTGTTTTTAGGAAGTTTTTTCCCCTTTAGAATATTTATGTTTTTCTATCATTGGTTCTGTAATTTATGGAAAATATTGGTAGTTTAATACTTAATTTATTTTAACAGAATATGTTCTTTTTTAAAATTTATAATATAAGTTTCGTTCATTCGTTTCATTGAAGGAGTTATATATATTTAATATATAACATATGTTATCTTCCGTGCTTAAAGGCCCCCTGTAGAGGGCGTTCTTTTTGTAAAGGCGTGAGTGTTTGATGCCACACGATCCCCTCAGACCTGACCGAGCCTCCGAGTGGAGCTGATGTAAGCGAGTGAGATTATACCCTTGAGTATGGAGTGTAAATAAATTATTGTTGTTGTTTGTACAATCTGATCTCTTGTTGTCTTTTGTCTCTTTTTGTAAAACTGTAAGCTAATGATTATTAACTAAGTTATTATTAACAAAAAGTAAGAGTAAAAGAAGTGTTGTGTGTGTGTGTGTTATGAAGAGAATTTAATACATATCACACTGGTAGGGTTTTGTTATTTTATTCTTTTCATCAGAGTTTTTCTTTCTTTTTTTCTGGAAATTTAAGGGTATTCTTCTGGATTCTTTTCGAACTCTTCCCCTTCACTTTTTTGCTTTTGTAATCATTTTGATTCTTTCATGCTTTTCCTTCTATTCCTCTTCTCAGCTTCTCTTCTTTTTTCCAAGATCTATTATTTAGCTTTTCTTTGCTTATAAGACTTTTTGATCTTTAACGATATACTTTATCATTTTTATTTTCTTCTGCATTTTTAATTCTTTCGTTTCAAGCTCCGTTTCTCGAATTTTCTTGATTTTCACCTGTATCAGAGCGAAAATTTCTGTTGGAATTGCCGCTTGGATGATTTCCTCGTCTAAACATAGTTTTTAAACACATCTCTAATAAGCATTGTATCTCTGTTAGTGACTGTTCTCGAAGGTTCTTCAAATGTGTTTTGATTAAATTTAATTTCTTCAATGCTTCTCGAGGCAACGTTAACTCCATAGCACCTTTATTATTTTTTTCACAAGGGGTTTTAGCTTCAGTTCCACTTTGATCAATATTACAATTAGGTAAACCGCAATTCTTCAGAGAGTTAGTAACCTACAACATTTGGGTTTAAAACGACAGGTTTTACTGGAACGACATGCACATTTGAATTATCATTAATATTCTGAACGAAACAAAATAAAGTTAATTCCTTTTTCTATTAACACGCATTTCATTTTCAATTAAAAACACATTTAAATGCGGTATAACATCCAATTAGGTATTTACCTCACAATCTGTTGGGAACATAAATTTTAGTTTAAAGAACACAGTTATACAGCAATATTTCTGATTGAAATTAACCTTCACTACTAATTTTTCGCCACCAATACCTATTAGTCTTGCACAGTTTAATTTTAAAGGGTCCTATCTGTTTATATTTACTAAAGTCAGTCAAACTTACATCACTTCTTCTATCAATCATTGTAGTTACTTTCCTCCCTCGGATTTCGGCTATTTTGTATGTTTTATTTGAACAGTTTTCTGAATTATTAGTTATATTCTGAAGTTCTATTTATTATTTTTTGAAGACAATTTTTGGAAATGTTTCCAAATAACTCGTATTTGCAATATTTTAAAATGTTTCTATTTTTAGGGCAATCAATACTACGTGTTCACAATTGCTCCAATTAAATATTGTTTCTTTTTTAATTTGATTTTTTTCATTTAGGAGTTTACATTTACTTAAAAAGTTCTGTAGCTCGTTTTGAGGCTCCTGACTTTAGTTTTATTGTGCTTAATGTTAATCTTATTGTCAAAGGCCCTGCAATTATTTCTTTCTATCCTCTTCCAATTTTTCATAATTTTTTAATTTTCCACTAATACTTTGATATATTTTGATAAATATAATATGTTTTGTGTTGTCAATGGTACTTTGAATTATGCAGTCAATTAATGACTAATCCTGGACGTGAAGACGTTCAGCTATTTCTTTCTTCTCCTTAATTAAAGCTACTTTGGAAAAAGACTTTTCTTAATTTTGTTGATTAAAGTCCAAAAGTTTTCTTCATTGAATGTTTCTCTCATGATTAACATAAGCATAGTATTTGTCAGTACTTTAACTGAGAAAGTGTTTATTTCCTAATTTACTTTGTGATGCGAATGTGCTTTAAAACTACTTCTCATGCGTACGAAAATTCATGTGGATGTTTCGAGAGTCTGAATTGAAGAGAAACGCGATTATACCGTTGAGAAAAGTATTTCTTTTTGTGGCAGTATCTTTATTACGATCAATTTCTTGAAGTCTTTTTAAAAACACGTTTATTACTGTAACTAAAATTGTTTTCAGCAAACCGTTAGTTAGAGCAGATAATATAAATGATTTAACACAGGATAAGACCCTAGGAAAGTGGTAAAAAAACGTTAATTATTGAATGATTATTTGAAAAAAAGGGTTTTATAAAGAAGTCACAAAGAAGACAAATTTAACAATATTAATAATATTTTTATATTATATATATTCATTCTACTATAAATTATTGGAAATTACATTTTATTTAATTAAATATACTTACACGAAATAGTTTTTTTTAAAAAAACTGTCCTGGAGGTACAACATAATGCTTGCGCTAAATTATTAGCGATCAAGGGAAACCGAGCAATCAGCCTGTCTTGAACAATAGGCTTCTGCGTCAAATATATTAGACTTGTTGCAGACAGATTCGCTGCTGCTATTTCACATGTTCTGCGTGTCGCATTCCCCCCCCCCTCCCATGCCAAGTAATGCACACCCGCTCTCTACACTAAGTTTGCTGGTTAGGTATACATTTTGTATCGCTCAATCGCAGATGGCCTTTGCGCCTTTCAAAACGAGCTTTGTAATTAATTCTGAGTAAGATTAAATAAAAATTATGATAAAAGTTAAGTTAGATAGTGAGATTTTCACATGGTGGTAGGGTATGATACGAACGACTTATGGTAGAATGTTCTTTAGTACTCTTGTGTACAATAAAAGTTTATATATATATATATATATATATATATATATATATATATATATA
>BMAW01113851.1:11516-23247 GCA_019974015.1 Nephila pilipes
TTATTCATCAACATAATCACCTTTTAGGGTGATACAATCGTTCCAACGCTTTTCCAATTTTTCAATACCATGTTTATAAAAAAAATTATCTTTCGCTTCAAAATAAGCTTCAGTTTCAGCGATGACCTCCTCATTTGAGCCAAATCTTTTTCCCTGGAGCATTTTTTTAAGATCAGCAAAGAGCCAGTAGTCACTGGGGGCTAAATCTGGCGAGTATGGGGGGTGGGGAAGCAGATCAAAGCCCAATTCGTTCAATTTTGCCATTGTTTTCATCGACTTGTGGCAGGGTGCATTGTCTTGGTGAAAAAGGATTTCTTTTCTCTGCATGTGCGGTCGTTTTTTTGCGATTTCCTCCTTCAAACTCACCAGCAAGTCAATATAATAATCACTGTTGATCGATTTACCTTTTTCGAGGTAGTCAATGAAAATCATGCCATGCGTATCCCAAAAAAATGACGCCATGACTTTGCCAGCTGACTGCTGCGTTTTCGGACGGCTTTCGCCAGCTGTGCGCCACTCAGATGACTGCCGCTTCTCTGGAGTGTAGTGATGTATCCATGTTTCGTCCATGGTCACGTAACGACGCAAGAAATCTTTTTTGTTGCGAGTAAATAGCGATAAACAGCTTTCTGAATCATCGACTCGTTGCTGTTTTTGTTCCATCGAAAGCATTCGCGGCACCCACTTGGAAAAAACCTTTTTCATGCTCAATTTTTCATGAAGGATAGTAAATACACTTCCATATGATATCTGTGTCATCTCAGCAATCTCACGGAGCTTCACTTTACGATCTTTCTTTATAATTTTTGTCACTTCACTCACATTTTCCGGTGTAACGGCTTCCACAGGTCTACCCGAGCGTTCCGCGTCATTTGTGTCGGTACGACCACGTTTAAACTCGGCAAACCACCGACAAATCGTTGCTTTTGATGGACAAGAGTCCGGGTAACATTTTTCAATCCATTGTTTCGCTTGCACGGTGTTTTTACCCATTAAAAAACAATGTTTTATCAGAACACGAAACTCGGTTTTTTCCATTTTTTAAACAAACTACAAAACGACTTTACTCCAAACTCGATAACTCAGCTGTTTCTGGTCCGATCGACTTAAAATTTTGACACGTTTGAAGCAAAGGTTAGTACTCTAGAAAGACATGATTACTGGTTTACTACGAGCGCTGTCTCTGGGTTAGTCTCGGAACTTATTGATCCATGTGTTATATATATATATATATATATATATATATATATATATATATATATATATATACGAGGCATGTTTTTTAAGTAAGCACCGTTTTGAAATTAAAAAAAGACGTGCAAAGATATCGCAATAATTTTATTTTTACATGAAAGCCTGTACCTTAATCTACTTTTCTACATAATTTCCGTGAATATTGAGGCACTTGTCATAACGTGGCACCAGTTTTTGAATACCCTCCTCATAAAATTCTGCCGCCTGACTTGTTAACCACTGTATCACAAATGTTTTGACTTCGTTATCGTCTTGAAGACGCTGACCGCCCAGGTGTTTTTTCAAGTGCAGGAACAAATGGTAGTCGCTGGGCGCCAGATCAGGGCTGTATGGAGGATGATCTAGAGTTTCCCATTTAAAAGATTTGATGAGATCTTTGGTCCGATTAGCCACATGCTGACGGGCATTGTCATGCAGCAAAACGATACCCTTACTCAACTTGCCACGTCTTTTGTTCTGGATTGCACGACGCAGATTGTTCAATGTCTCACAATAAGACGCTGCATTGATTGTCTCATTACGAGGCAGAAACTCCACTAGCAATACTCCTTTTCTGTCCCAAAAAACTGTGCACATGATTTTCCGGGCAGAAATTGTTTGCTTAAACTTCACTCTTTTGGGTGATGATGAATGTCGCCATTCCATGGATTGTTGTTTCGATTCTGGTGTGACGTAGGCCACCCATGTTTAGTCACTAGTAACAATTTGGTCTAAAAATTCTTCACCTTCATTGCGGTACCGCTCAAGGAAAGTCAATGCACTGCCTAAACGTTGGGTTTTGTGCAAATCCGTCAACATTTTTGGAACCCAACGTGAACACAATTTCCGGTAATTCAAGTTCTCGGTCACAATGCGATACAAAAAACTACGAGAACATTGAGGAAAGCAGTCGGACAATGATGAAATTGTAAAGCGTCTGTTTTCTCTCACCTTTTCGTCCACTTTCTGCACCAAATCTTCATTAACGACCGAAGGACGCCCACTCCGTTCTTCATCATGCACATTTGTGCGTCCATCTTTAAATGCTCTCACCCATTTCCTTACCATTCCATCACTCATAATGTTTAGTCCGTAAACTTCACAGATCTCACGATGAATATCGATCGGTTTTACGCCTTTAGCACTAAGAAATCGTATAACAGCCCGTACTTCACAATCAGCGGGACTCACGATTGTCGGAGGCATCTTAAACACTCAGTAAACAACGTATACAATGAAGAAACAGACTGTAATGGCGTCGGTGCGTAGACAAGAGATGTAGGTAACCAGCGAGCATGCGCGGAACGCCGACCGGAGCTCTGCGGCGGCGGAATTGCAAAACGGTACTTACTTAAAAAACATGCCTCGTGTATATATATATATTCAACTGCTAACCCTAAGCAATTCCTAATTCTTAGAAAATTTGTTATACTTCGTGTATAACAAATATGTATACACGAAATATATATATTAAAATATATATTAATAATGTATATTAAAATATGATAAAAAATATTATCATATTTTTCTTATATATATCATATAAGAATAGAGATTACTTAAGTATAAAAAAAATCTTTTAGCTCATGTGTGACTAACATCTAACTCGTCGCATGTTTTGAGACAAATTACTATTCAAAGTTCAATAAAAGTTATAAATAATTAAAAATAAGCCTGAAAGGAAAATGAAGTGTTTCAAATCACAAAGCATTTAGTTATAATCTAGATATGAAAGTTTTAATCATTCATACTATTCAGCATTTCTTCAAAGGAAAAAATATCATTATTTGCTTTACAATGAGTTTTACTGTTATTAAATTAAATTCCTGAAATTCATAGTTGCAAACTCTGTTTTGTAATTTTTCAATTCGTTTCAGATATATCATTATAGAATTATTGTAATAACTGTAATTGTACCTGTTTACCCAATGATATGAAATATTTTAGAAACAATTGAGCTAGACATAAAAAATTTCCTTAAATTTTTTTTCTGTTTTATAGACTTTTTTCTCTCCAGAGAAACAGACAATTTCACAGTGACTTTTAAATGTCAGAAGAATGCTTTGAAGCCCATAATAAGCTAATTAAATTGTAGTTGAGAACTTTCTATTTGCAGAATATGCGAGCGATTTCTTTCAGCGTTGTCTTAAAAACACCAAGCAAAATAATTACTTCACAAAAAATGATAAGTTTTTGAAAGACATAAACAGCATTTTTTTTACTCACTGAATTAAAACATATCTTTAAAAAAGATAAAAGCATCGAAGTGTTTGTACTGCAATAACATATGAATAATGAAAAGTAAGACTCTTCGAAATATAAGAGTTGCACTCTGTCAACATCCCAAATTATTTATATTTTACGAGTCAAAATTTTCATTGAGTATTTTGATGTAAAATTCCTTTTATATGACTCAATTTAATTTTATTCATGTATGAGATTAATTAATAACAAATCAACATTTAAATATAGATTATTTAAAATCAAAGTATCATGATAAAATAAATTAGCAAATAATATTCATAAAAGTAGATCAATTAATATATAAACCAGTACTTTTTAAAGTAAACTTTAAAGACAAAATATGAATAAGTAGAAGTTATTTAAATCTTTTTATAATTTCACTAGCTAAATTTGAATGCATTTTATTTTATTCCTTACTATCAAGTAAAATCGTTCTTTGCATTGATGAATTTAAAAATACATCACCCCAAATGGAATGGTACATTTTTTAAAGGAGACCATTTTTAAATAAATTTTTGAATAATTTTAAGTGAATTTAAGATTAGACTCCTAGGAAATAATGATTTTTTTTTATCAGTAAGTAAAATAGTAAATTTAAAGTTATAAACTTAAAACCTATAGGTGCAATACCTGCAGTTCATTAATTGAAGAAATTTTTTTAAAGTCTTAATATTTTTTAAAAAAAATAGGCAAAGAAATATTGTAGTTTATGAAATAGCAATCACTGATATTTGTAATGACTATCTGGGAAATGTTTATAACTAACTGTAATTATTACTAATTGTAACTACTAATACTGTAACTAACTATGAAATGTTGCATCAAGCTAAACAGAAATTGAAATCTGATCTTAATAAATAAAAATTAAATACGATGTTTAGCAAGAGATAAAGAAAAACAATTTTGTGAATTGAATCAAAAAATAAAGTAGAGACAAGAAGAACATAACCGTAAAGGAAATGGTCCTCTAAAACTCAAACAAAGGCAGGGAGGTTACATAAAGCTGTGAAATATAAAAATTGTAAGAAAATAGGATAACAAGTTATGGTTTAATATATAAAGACAAATGATTAAAAATAACAAAATAAATAAATAAATAAATAAAGAATAGAAGTAAATTACACACACACACAATGAACATGACGAAATTGGTTAAGGTGACTTTTACACTTAATAGAAAATGTTATCTAAACGAAAGAAAATAACAGCAAATAGCATAAAGTTTGGTATGTAATAACTAAAATTAACAATAAAATAATTATAAAAGTATTATTAAGTGATCTCGAGCACCCTGTTTAAATAATTAAATTGCCTTACCAATGAGAACTAAGATGTAAAGTTTTCTACGGAAATCTTGATATTGTGTCATTGAATTATCTTCCAACATCTTTTGTACTTGATTGTTTCAATTCCTCGTTTTCTGTTATAAAAATGATCCTCAAAATCCCCAAATAGTGAAGTTAAGCAAGAATTTCTTATGAATGACATTCAAATCAAAATATTCTTATTTACATTTTGAGTATAAAATTATCTACTTTAGGAAACACTGAACACAGATTCTCGAGTGTTGGAAAGCCTTAATGCTCGACACACGAAATTGCTAAGAACAACGGTGATACTGAAATGAAAAATAAAAAACCCTATCTGAGGATACTGTGAAAAACAATGGGAAAAAAATAAAATGTAATATTGAGCTTTTAAAAAATTAAAATTCAAGAATACTTATTACAAAAATTAAATGTAACATAGAATAGAAGAAGAAAATTTGGCAATTCTAATAATGAATTACATCATTCAATAGAAATAAGAGGGAATTTAAAAAACTGAATGATTTTAAAATGTTACAAGATAAAAAAAAAAATGGAAACAGAAAGAGATATAATACATCGACAAACATACCAATTTAAAAGTATGTATCAATGAATTTTGCAAATTAAAACTTTTGTTAGCGAATTGATGTTTGAAATATTTTTATTTACTCTTTCGCAAATTTTTTTTGTAACATTGAATAACAATATATAAAAATTAGAAACTAATGTTTCAAAAATCTATTACAAGCTCAAACACTGGAAAGCAATATTTATTATATTAACACAATCAAACAACTGCAGGTATAGATTAAAAAATACCTCAGGCTGGGTAGATGTTCAATTGAATGTCGGGAGTGAATCCCTCAAGCCTGTACCAATGACTGCTGACCAATGCTGCAATTGCCAACCGAACATCAAAGATGCATTGCGTGTTACTACGGACCAAGTAAGAAATGGATATGATAAGACAAGAGTCATTACCATCTGTTGGGACTACTCTGCAAAAAAATGTTTCATTTCCTAATTTGAAAATTTCGATTACTAGTTTCATTATTTAGTGAAAAAGTTAGCCTAAAGTTCGTAAAAAGTATTGTAAAGAGAACGCAAAACGCAGAACACGTAACTCTTAGAACTAAAAAAAAATATATTTGATTAAATAGGTTTATAAATAAATTAAACAGGCAATTAAATAAATTAGAGAAAGGAAAACAATACATTAAAATAGAAGGAAATTATAGAAATTATGTTAAATAAGAAATTATGTTAAAGAGAAATTCAACAATCAGCACAGAATTAAAAGAGAATATATTTTTTTTGCAGGCGGTACAATTCTCTAAAATTGACAAATAAAAATTAGATATATAATTGTTAGGAATATATCAAATATTCGTTTAGAATTGAAGGAGAAAGTATGATTCAGTTAAGTTCTAATTAATGCAGGGAACTTAGAACTAAAAAAAACATGTACTTAGTTTTCACCAAGCAGGAATCAACACTTGGAAATAAAAATAATAAAATTTTTGAAAAATGTCAATTAATCAATAATTAAGTAGGAAACAGATAGTTTAAAATACAAAAATAAGTTATAATAAGCAGTTAATACGTCTTGACCAGGAGGTATCAATCAACTCCTTGCAACGGAGATAATATAAAAACTATTGCCAAAAATAAAATTCGCATTTTCAAAGAATAATTTTTAAATATTTTTCAAAGAATTCTCTTTCTTTTTCTTCTTTTTTTGAGAGGATGTTTCGTTCAAAAAAGAATTGTAATTATTTTGAAAATAGCAAATAGAATTATAATCATATTATAAAGAATAAATAATTTTAAAAAATCTACATCAAATTGTTGACAGAAGAAAATGTATTATGATCCCATAACTATGCGTAATGAAGTAAAATAATTTGAGAAATTTAAAGCTAATTTCGATGAAACGACTTCGAGGTGCACACAAAGTTCCTAGAAATAGTTGTTTGCAAGAAATTTCTAGAATTATTTTTAATCTCAGAAATTCTGTTGATTAGATTCCTCCAAACAGGTGCGGATATTTTTGATCTACATAGTATCTCGTATCACTATATGTTACAATCTAATTTACCAAATATAATGCTCTCTCTATTTGTTTTCTTTGTTCATTGCTTTTTTTTTTATGAATTACTTTTTTCACCACTGATGCAACTTAATTTTGAATTTTTTTTGATAAACATCTATTAAGTAAGCAAATAAAACCAAAAAGCGGTTTTAAGTTTAAAATTAATTACAGATATTAATTATTCGTGATATAAATTAGATAGATTATAACTTAAAAAAAACCCCTTCTATCTTTTTTTTTTGCTTCAGGTACAAATCTCTATTATTAATGCAGTGGAAGTAATATCATTTAACAATATTGTTTTTGAAAAACAAGTAATATAGGATTTCTCGAATAATCATGTGTGGCTCTGTAGAGACATTAATACAAATTAAACGAAAATTTAAACCTTTGAATGAGTAAAACGAAAGCTTGAAACGATGATGCATTGCAATATATCAGTATAATTTTATGTTGGGTGTTCAAACTTTGGAGCAATCTTCTCTTGCCTATACTAACAACATTTAACAATAAATATCGTCAGAGACAGTGTACCTTATACGCCAGGGAATGGGAATTTACCATGAGTTTTACAATTGCAATCCGAGTACAATTTTATATCTTTGGTATTAGTTGTATGTGTTGGTGAAATTTGTATGTATGCTATGCTTCTTAATTCTTTAGGGTAAATATTTACTGTTAAGGAAGAAAGCCATTAAATTTTGATATGTAAAAATGATTCAGCAATAAAACTTTTTGTGCTCGATTAATAGCGATATCAATTAACTAAAATACAAACAATAATCTGACAGTCATACACATTAAAATATGTAACACTGAAATATTGAAAAATATCTAAAATGAGAACTCTTTTTCGTACTTTCAAAAGGGGTCTAACAATGATGAATATATGAAATTTGTTTCTGAAACTCTCACCATGCAATCTTAAAAATATACTCTACTACATTCGGAAAAAGCGTTTTCTCTTAAAAAAATTAAGTGGTAGTGTAATAAAGATATTTAAATTAAATCTTAAAATCTTTATTCTGTAATGTAAAAGAAAATTTAAGAAATAGAACTTACTAATAAAGGTTAATAAGTGTTAAAACTAACATATTTATAGTAATAGATGTAGAGTCGTATGAAATAAATAATATAAGAAAATATGACTCTACATGAGGAAGCAAAAAATTCAAAAAGGGAAATATTTTTAGTAATGATGGGGAAATTTAAAATGAATTTTAACTTGTTGGAAGCTATATCTCGTAAATGGAGAGAATGATTACTTATTAATGTCACACTGAGAAGTAACATGAGAGCTATCGACGACGGATCTCGTAATTTTGAGTCTCGGTTATGTCATGAGGCTGACATCTGAGCTGGAGCCTCACTCTCCAAACTTCTATCTCAACCCCACTGGAGGACTTGGGACTTCTGCCATATTTAACATGCATCAACCTCATTACGCGATGGGTCTTTAGTGGCATCAGGGCTCGAATCCTCGACTCGACGTAAATAACGCCATCTGCAAGTCTTCTATAGGGAAGTATCGTTGGGATTTTATGGCACGAAATCAGGAATTAGCTGTCAAAATAACAATAGAATAAATCGAAGGTATAAATAACATGCAAATTAACCGAAATACAAAAACACACATTGATAATGATTTACAATATAATTCAGATTAATTCCTTTAATTTCTTTGTCAGTTAAAATTCTTATAATAGGAAGTTTTATTACAAGCAACATTGCGCATTGAATTTCGTCTACATAATGCAAAAATAAAAAAATGCTGAGTCAAATGAATTTAGAGAAAGAACTTGCAGAACTCTTTCTAGAAATACAGAACTTTTCTCTTAACGTAATAAAAAAAAACTAATTTAAATATTTAAAAAATTAAACATCGAAAAAATTGGACATTTTGAAATATTCTCCGAGACTTGAATATTAGTAATGAAAAAAAAAAGGGAAGTTTCTTTTAATAACAAATAAAAATGTTTCCGTTTGTTATCTTTCGATATGTAAGAAGAATTTCAACCAATCGATTTGCAGAAAGTAATATTCCGATTTGCTTCCGATGTAAGAGATTGAAAGTAAATGCACTGAAGCAAAAAAAAGGAAAAAAGCGGAATGAAAAAAATATTTGAAAATAGAAGGGATCCGGAAGAATTGTATAGTTAATTTCAAACATGAGAGAAAGTGGTATTGTATGATGTACTCACATTCCATATTCTGTCCACTTCACTTTTATCGATGTGCAACGTAGAAAATGTTCTTTTGGAACTACGCACATAGAGCATCTCTTGAGAAATATTTTGAGAAGCTTCTATTTAAATTTCTTACTGATTGATCACTAAAATTCCTCTTGTTTTCGAAGCTGAAATTATTGAACAACTTTAGTCAATCAAGAAGCTCCCAGACTGATGTTAAATCAAAGGAAAGCAACATTCACTTATGTATCGAAAAAATGAATTATGCTGGAATTTTATTTAGGAAATATCATTCATAATAAGTTTCTTAAAAAGAATTAATAATGTTCTTTTTTCATAAAAAGTAGTAAGTGAAATCAAGAAATCTGAAAAAGAAATCTTAAAGTTTTACAAAGATTTACGAAAACAAATTTCGAAATTTTTTTTTTAATACCACCATTTTATAATACTTCGATTAGAGATTGTAATTTTTTACAATTAAACATTATCTTCTTGATACAATTCATTAATATCAAGCTATATATATATATATATATGTATGTACTCACTTCCGTATGTTTGTAGCTATAAAACTAAAGAAGAAGAATAGGATTGCCTTGAAATTCTTACACAACATTGCAAAAGGTGTATAAAAACTTTACTTTTTATCCCGAAGTTCCCATGGGAAAAATTTCAAGTGTTTCGAGAGGTTTAAGTAAAAATACATCTTCCAAACGACTATATGTAACACTTTAATTTTTCACACACATTTACACATTACTATTTTTACTCATTTGTTTTAAAATACATAAAATATTTATGATTCAGCAACAAACATACAATTAGATAAATAACACTTTTTTTTAATAAATGGTGAGTCGGACTCACTGCCTCATGAGCGGCCAACTCCTGTCAACATTTTTTATTTTCTGTTCTCAAAGTTTTTTCACTAATTTTTCTTACTATTATATAAATAGTACAAATAAACGCCATTGTGGAAAATAAGTGTTACTTTGACTGATTGATTGGTACTGTACCGTTTGAAGATAATTTATTGTTAATCAGACAAATAGGTAAATTCTGATTTTTAAGTTTAAAATATTTAATGTGACCATGTACAGCGATTATACAAAAATATGTGACAGGAGATACCAAGACGTCCGTCTGGACCGGGAACCAAGCAGGGACTGACGCTCTTTTAGGGCCATCGACCTCCAACGGTTTCTTGTCGGCGAAATTCCCCCAATCTTCACAAGCTGCCGAAATAGCCACGATCACCCTTCTGCTGACATCTCGGGGATCAGGTGTCGCTCGGGCAGTCCAGATGCAGGAGTGTCAAAGTTGGTAGCTCGACCAACAAACATTGAAGAAGGCCGAGGAAAGTGGATATGCCACAGACGTTACAGTACGCATATTGTATTCAAATTATTTAATCAAATGTTAGAATTCATTTGATTTTATCTGAGAAGTGATTTGATTATCTGTTTTCAAAAAAATAAAGGTGCATTGATTTCATACTGAATATTTTATTCAGTTCACTATTTTTGGGTTTAAGTGAAGTTTCGGGTGCCCATTGGCGATTGTTGATTTTTGGGTGCGATAACGATTTTCATCTGGTTAATCAGTGCTTGTTAACTGTGGTAGCTCTCTCTTCTTTTGTGAAACTTCTACTTAGTGATATGTTTTTCCCTCTTAATTGCTATTTGTAAAAGCAGTTGAGGAATTTTGAAAATCAGCAGGTAATACACTCATGGACAAAAAAATTAGCGCACCAAGAAGGAGTCGTAAAAATGAAACGAATTTTTATAAACGTAATGACTACTTTGATGTAAGTAAATGATTAGAAAATCATAGAAAAAGGATCATTTATTTCTGAAAAAAAAAAAGGCAAAAGAACGAAGGATTTAATATCCTGTTGAACCCCATGTAGCGCAAATGCATGATGCGATACGATCGAGCATTGAGGCATACATGTTCTGTATGATGTCTTGAGACATTTCGTTCCATATTTGCTGTAATCTTGCCTCTAGTTCGTTCAAAATCGTGGGATGCCCAATTCGCCGTCCCAAATGATACCAGATATGCTTGATTGGAGACAAATCTGGGGATCGAGCAGGCCAAGGAAGGGTTGTAACAGCGCGGAGATAGTCTTGTGACATCCTTGCCGTATGAGGCCGAACATTGTCTTGTTGAAAAATGGTTCCTGGGAGCCGTTGCATGAGTAAGAACACATGTGGTTGCAGGATGTCATGGACATACCACTGGGCTGTCATGGCGAATCGGATCAATACTAGGGGTGACCGTGTATTGTAGCCAATGGCACCCCATACCATCACATCAGCTGTGGGAACGGTGTGTCACTGTAAAGCAAAGGCAGGATTGAGGCGTTTACCACTATTGCCATCAATGCTGAGATTGAATCTGGATTCGTCGCTAAAGACGTCCTGGTTCCATTCCGCTGCAGCCCTGTTTCCTCGTGCGCAGCACCACTCCAAACGGAGGTGTCGATGGGTGGGCGTCAAGGGCAGCACACGTAATGGGCACCGCGATCCCAAATGTCCTTCAGCCAGGCACCTTCGTATGGTTCGAGAAGACACAGGGGCCCCTAGTGAAGTTGCTACCTGTGCCTGGATGGCGGCCGATGAAGCAGTTGGCTGTACGCGTGCATTTCTTACGATGTGGCG
>BMAW01113852.1:0-24737 GCA_019974015.1 Nephila pilipes
ATGGATATAATTAACAAAAGTACATTCTCATGATGATTCAATATATGAAGGAATATATATATATGTATATATATACATACATATACATATAAATATATTTATATACACTCTCTCTCTCTCTCTCTCTCTCACACACACACACACATATATATATATATATATATATATATGCAAAATATGGTACTTTTTTGGAGATTCTGAATTGAAAGTTAAGGAAGTGCTTGTATATATCTCGAGATTTTTGTACACGAGTTATGTATGTATAATTAATAAAATTTAAATATAATGAGAAATAATTATACATATTAACATTTTTGAACAAATTTGAACTTAATATTTGATTTCCAAACATTGAAAGTCCTAATAAAGTACAAATTAGTAAGAAATTAATAAAAAAATATTTCATTTATAGTTTTTTGAAAGGCAAATGCATAATTGTGAAAATATATATTATAGTTTTATACAGTACCGAACATTTATTTGGACATATGAATACAAAATATCTGCAATAGTTGATATTTGTATATTTTACTTTCCTTTTTTCATACGTGTTAAATTGATATTTCCTTACACAGCAGAAATCTTTCCGACATTCAGCAGCAGTTAACTGCAGATTCTTGTAAATGAAATACCTTAATGTAACAGTTTTTTTTCTTTTAGACTTTTGTATTAAATGATTATCCTACATTCTATAAAAAACTAACCTCAGTTTTAATTTGAATGGAAAATATACCCTAATTCGTCATCTATTCTGAAAAATTCAATAATAAAAGCTTCCTCATTGGACGGTGATGTTCATCTTTGTTGGAAATTTTCAGCGTATTGGATGTGGAAAATCATAAATTTTCTTGTTGAATCAATAATGTTAATTCAGAATGGAACTTTTGTCAACGTTGCGAAATGTTTAAAATCCGGAGCCACAGACACTTTGTTTTCTTATGTGATGTCATTTATTTTGTTTTGTCAGCACATTCCTCAGACCTTTAGCCATGCGATTTCTTGATGTTGTGTATCTCAGCGCATAATATACTAGTAACTGAAGTCTGTTTATCATGTTACGGGTAGGAATTTATTTTATTACATTTTAGTCTATAATTGAATTCCGCAGTTTCAGAATCACTTGCACAAATTGTCTTCAAATTATTATAGATAATAGGAAAAAAAATAACCTTCCTTTTTGAACACACCATACACTAATTTTACTTGCAAATGCTAAAGTGCATTGTTACATTTTGTAAAATTTTAATTCGCCAGCTTGCTTATACTTTTTTAATTATTTTTAATATTATTCTGGTTTATTTTGTATTTTCTCATTAACCTACATATATGTTTTAATGAATCTGTAATGAATATCTCTTATCTCAAATTTCTTGAATCAGACTAACTTTATATATCAACACGCAGCAAATACATTTTTAATGCAAATTATGAAAGTGAGAAACTATCTATGATGTTTGGCTTCAGAATGATTAATCAGTGTCTTATTAGGTGCGAGTTTGCTTAAATATTACGAAACTGATACTGGAAAATAACTGTAATTATTAAGAAACGAGAGATATCGCATGCTTTATTTAATTGTATTTTCCTAGCTTAAAAATTTCATCACCATTGCTTGAATGTGTAATGCGTATTCTGACATTTGTATACTTCAGATACAAAAGTTGAACATTTGAGACCTGCTCATAGAAAATTACTTAAGTATTTAACATCTACTACAATATCTGTGATATTCAAGGTAATCTTAAAATCACTCATGGTATTGTAAGGCAAATATTCGAATATGATATAATTCAGAGTATAAGAAAACGACCACAGAATTTAGTATAAAGAAAAATATACAAATTTTGAATAGAAGATACTACCCGTATAATTACTAACTAATAGTATTATCCAAAATTTAAGGGTAAAAATGTAAATCTAGCATGCTCGAATTTGGTTTAGTAATAAGATAGATGTATTTACTGAGTTTTCTTAGGTGAAAGAAGTGAAAGATTTTTTATGTATAAATAGATGTAACACTTCCACTGATTATTTCCTTCACTTGCCATCATTAATTTTTATTAAAAACAGTCAAAAATAGTCTAATGAAAGGGTGGAGAGTCTAACGAATTTGATAACCATTTTCTTATTCACTTTGCTGAGTATTTAAATATCCATATCGATTTTCCACTCTGTGTGGTTCCTGCCTAAATAAGTCTGAACTGATATAAATTAAGAACTAAATTTATTTTTCTATTTAAACAATAGGATTTGATTTTTTCGATATATGTAAGAGTTCGCGTAATAAAAACATTTTTTTAAAAAAAATTACTTCTAGAATGAAATTGAACATTTTAAACATTCTTTCTGCTTCATGCGATTGTTTTTAATGTCTCAATTAGAACACTGCATTTAATTATCTTTACTTAAAACATAAGTTACATTCTGGAATAAAATTTTTCGCTGCTTAAATAAATGCAATTCATTTAATCCAATCATTATACTTTATAACTTCTATCTAATCTAACTGATTTCCGTTTCTCTTAGTGGGCAAGTTTACTTTAAATAATTAAAACTAAATAACCCTGAAGTTCGACGAAGAGGAAATTACTATAGAGCCCATGCTATAAAGAAATAGAAATGAAAAATTAAGTACTAAATAAATTTAGAACATGTTTGCATTTTCTCCATTAATGGAAAGCAACATTCATATTACAGCTGTTTTAATCTATGGAACAACTATTAGGAAGATGGATTTCTATTTGGATAATCATTTGTCTGAGTAACATTTTTCTCAAATTAGAAATAGTAGTTATTAGTGATTAAAAACTATCGGATACATAGAGACAGAGAGATCGAAACAAAACAAAATCCAATTGAGTAATATGATATTAAAATTGAACAATTATAAACAACTCTGATAATTAAAGTAATTTCTTTCCCTTGAGTTCTGAGGATTTTAAGCTATTCTAAAATTTAATTTATTCATTTAATACGCAATATAATTTATGGCTTTTAAAATGGCGCTTTTGGCAGGTATATTTATATATATTTCCCATTAGTAGAAACTCTCTAACGTGATTATATCAGTATTGACTAATTAGTACTTTAGAGTTAATGAGATTGAACTAATTAATGAGCAAATTTTTGAAAACGCTTCTTAAGAAACTGTGGAACTAAAAGAACAAATATGTGAAACATCCTCAAAAACAACTGAGAGGTAACAGTTGTTTTTCTTTCTAAGTAACTGGTAAGAAAGAAACATAATCAATCTTCAATTAAAAAACTTCTTTTTATCTTTTTAAAGTGACAGTATACGGTACAGTGATTTAAAAAATAGTAATTCAAAATAATTGATAGAAAATTACACTTAAAAGGTAAAATCACATGTAAAAGGAAATAGGGATAAAAATAAAGAGAAACCTGAATACCTGCAGACAATTATGAGGATAATTTCCTTGGGCTGTTAATTAAAATTCAAGAGAGGACAGTTGTTTCGAAATTATTTTGTAAAAAAATTACTTTTATGCAATACTAGAAGGAAAAATTAAAATAAGAATGTTCAAAACTTGCTTGTCTTAAATGTTCGAAGGTTGATTGGAAATATATGACAATACGGATATAACTTTATTATTTATAACTCAATTTTCACATTTCCAGTTTTACCTGAAAAGTGCATGTATCTTCTGTGTAATGCTTAATTCACTTTTGAAAATGTGACCATTGTTTCTCATGTGGTAA
Organism: Nephila pilipes; assembly: GCA_019974015.1. NCBI lineage: Eukaryota > Metazoa > Arthropoda > Arachnida > Araneae > Nephilidae > Nephila > Nephila pilipes. The sequence goes on from BMAW01113852.1 coordinate 3,721, forward strand.
TGAATGACTTATCAGATAATCCCATTATAGAAGAATTTCTGTGAAGGTTGTCGATACCAGGCTTTAATGATAATTTTTACTTAGAGGTCCTTAAGGCACTCTTTTACTTTTGGAAATACATAAAAGCTGTAAGCTGCAAGGTCAGATGCAATAAACTCACTGTTTCATCTCATTTCTATTTGGGTCGCCATCTTCTTCATTTATTTCTCAGAATCCTAAGTCTCATAAGATATATTTAAAACAAAATATGCCTAAATTTCGATATATTAAATTCATACAAATTTTTCTGAGTAAATGATTAGAAGCAGAAATTCTTCAGACATTATACTGTGTTATTAAGAAAATTATGAATGTTGAGTAAGAAAAAAAAATTAGATACGATGAAATAGCCACGAAAATATTAGAAAAATACCATGTGTGTGTATGTGTTAGAAGCTAATATAAAAAAGTATTATACTTCTTTCAATTTCAAAATTAATCCTTCTAAAATAATTTGTTTTAGAATGACAAGTGGCCGCACTAGCCTAGCGGTCACGGTTACTACTTTTTGTTTGGCATTATGTTCGTCGAATCGAAAATTCGAGCCCTAATGCCACTAATTACCCGCGCTGTAAAGGGGTGGCTGATAGACGTTAAATTTGGTCGAAATCACAAGTCCTCCCGTTGGAGTGATGTGCTTGTTTGGATTGGATGTTTGGTTTTATTACCGTCACACTAGAAGCACTACCAGGGCTATGTGCATAATTGGAAAGAAGGTTAAGTGACAAGTGAGTCATCCTCGTTACTCTTGACCAAAGCTCAAAATTACGAGGACCGACACTAAAAGTCTTTGTTTTGCATTTCAGAGAGACATTAGTATACAATCAAATCAAAAACTTGGAATTTCGAATAACAAATTTAAGCTGTATTTAATAAAAAATTAAAATTTAGGATATAATTCAATATTTATTTTTAAAATAGTCAAAATAAAAAAGATGTAAAAATATGTCTATATTTTTAAAAAAAAGTCAGTTTCATTTAATGAAGATCATTAAGAAACCTTTATTATTTGAATTAGATTTTAAAAAAAAATGAGTTATCATTGTAGTACTTAATTTATATTTTATTAACACTAAAGATGTAATTAAATGTAATGTCAGATATTAACGCAAACTTTTTTTTTTTTGTTATTATGAGGTTGAAACACACTTTAGATTTTTATAATGATATTTTAGTATATCTAATATAAAGTATATTTATTGTATTTCACATTTAATCTATTAGACTGCTTCACACATTTCAAAAATTATATTTTAAAGCACACATTCTAAACACAGAATAAAAATGTTGTTGAAAATATTACTTCCCTCACTTATTAATTCTTTTAACCACCTTAACCAAAAATACTTTTTTTTTACCTCATCAACGGATTACTTCGGATCGTCATATCAGAGGTCACTCGTCAGATACCAAACATCGTCATATCAAGGATCAAAAGTGAAGGCATGCTCATAGTCACTAATAGCTATCAGCATACCTTCTTTTTTTTGCCTCGAATACCAATATCTTGTTGAATCTAAACTTGTCTCATAGTTTATTTTTCTATCGTAATAATTAGGGAAATATTCCCAGAGCTCTTTGTTATTGTATTAGCTGCTGTATACTTTTTACTTTAAACAGTTTCAAGACCATAACAAATTGTGAATTTATCATTCTTGGTATAATACAGATAAGTCAAACGTAATCCTAATTCATTAGATTTTATCGTAGATATGCGGAGTAAATAACGATATTAATAATGAATATTAGAAAAATTATAAATAGCAAATAAGTTTAAATCTCATTTTTATTACGAATAATTCATATATTCCAGAGTTGAGAATTTAAGCTTTTGAAATTTTCTTACTATAACATACATAATTCTTGCTTTGGAAATTAATTCAAAGATTTCAGTTTGGTCTTTGAATCACAACACGCCTTTAAATTCATACATAATTTTGAAACATATATAACAATTTTTTTCTGTATACGGTTACTAAACAATTTATTAATTTCAAAGAAAATAAAAGGTACTTTTTTTTTCTATAATTATTATATCCTAATATATAAATATTTATAATATATCAAATGGATAGTTGTATAAGTATTATATCATTTGAGGCATTTATGCATTGATTTTATTATTCATGTTTTTCTGAATAATATTTTTGATTGGTAATAAGAGGAAAAATCATTAAAAGCTTTTGTAATTTGATAATTTACTGAACAGTATATCTTTGCAAAAATTATAAATTAGCAAAACATTTTAATAAAATAAAAATGAAAAATTGCTTATTAAATGAAGTTGCAGAATAAATACATATTTTCTATAATTTTAACACATTCCATGGAATAAAACTACTTCATTTAGAAAATTAAAGTAGCCCTGAGATCATTTAATTATGAAGTTTTAGAGAAATACTCTGATAAATAATTATTGTCGCTTAATACTAATATGATTTATACAAATAACTCAAATAATATATTTAATATGGAAACATTTTTTATAATGGCATTGAAATCGTTATTCATGTCCGAAATCCAGTGTTACTTAAACAAGTATTTCGAAAATTAAGTGAGTTTATAAATGTAAAAAAAAATTAGAAAATAAAGGAAAATGTGCGTTATTCATAAATTTAAATGGTTTTAAATTCCTCTGACACATCAACATCACTTCCCAACATATTTAAAATGTAAATTTCATTGGCATATTTAAAACAGATTTAAAGTACATACTTTTCTGACGTTGTATAAATAGTTAAAATGGAATTAATTTATATAGTCAATTCCAGACTTCCAGAATTGAACTGAATTTTAATGCGAGTGGATTTTCTTCACGAGTAAAATAATTAAACTTATTGTAAAATATCTATACCATTTACATAATTTAGGTACTGGTATTAACAATTGATAATTATTATACAGATGCATCAATGTGAAAAGCTAGTTTACGCAGAGACATAAATCTATAATTAGTCTGGAATTCAATATATGGTTTCAAAATATTTATGATATTCAATATGGTTAAATTTCAAGAACATATATTTAAATAATATATTCATCTCAGAAATGTCAAATACATTAGTTGAAATTGCAAAACCAGACTAAGCATCTTCTTTATTTATAAAATAAAATTCAAATTGCTTTCACTGGTTATGTATTTGGTTTCAGAATATCTTTAAGATATTTTTCATTAAATGTGAGTAATGTAATATTTATTTATAATTCAAAAATTTTCCTAAGGCAAATTATGTTTTACACTTAAAATGGTTATTGAAATCGCATAACATAATTTTAGGTACTCTTTATTACTATATAAAATTATATATCATGCATGTTAGTCAATAATATACTTGTGTTATTATGTCCATTACAACACATTGTTTTCTGTAAATTGTCTGCCAGATTTATAAATCTGTCATTAATCCACCTCTACTCACAAGATCAAAATATGTCATTTTTTTAATTCAATCAGTCATAAATAAACAAGATAATAAAAAAAGATATCCATCAAGAAATTTTATAATATTCTAAAATATACCATGGACTGGAGTTTTTCCTTTCTGCAGTTTCAATATTTACAATAGTGAAAAGGAAAATAAAAGGTTTGTAAGGTTTTTGTGCTAGTATTGCAAGACTATTCAATGAAACTTAATAGTAATTCTGCTCATATTTATCAACGTAACATCAAGAAACATTGTTTTAATAAAGAACGAATTAAGAAACACGAATTTGGTACCAATTGTCATCATTTTATACACATTTTAGCTTAAGCACTTTAAGATAAGTTGGAATCAATTTTCAGGCACTAGAAACAGGAATGTCTCATAAGTTTCAAAAGACTTAACTAAGCTAATAACTATAGTCCAACTAGAGAACAACATCATGCAAATTACCCAAATGCATTAGTTCTAACTAACTGAAGAAATAAGTTTGTTGACCTACGACGATTAAAGTTTCGTTCACCCTCGGGAAAACTACAGTAGTGTCAGATATTTTATTATCCATGTAGGAGAAGAATGATATTTATTCGAACTAATATAATTAATAATAATATAAAGGGGCAGTGAAATAAAATATTTATGTTACGGCAATGAATTGAAAAAAAAAAAGTTTAAAAACTTTTATTCTATCTGCTTGGAAATAAGTTTATTTTAATTATTTATCCTCATATGTATCAAAAATATGATATCAAATTATCGTTAATTAACAATACGTAGAATCTGTAAATGAATAAAATACATATATTCATGATTAGCCATGTAATCCTAGTGGTCATGGTGGTGGATTTTGAACTGGCGTTTCTTTGAGACGGGAGTTCAAGCCCTGACGCCACTAAGGATCCGTAGCATGAAAAGGCTGATACACGTTAAATCTGTCGAGGTCACAAGTCTTCTCGTTTGCGTGGTTTTGAAGTTTGGAGAGGGAAGTGCCAACTTTGTTGTTGTCCTCGTCACTTGACTGAGACTCAAAATTACTGCAGCGCTTTCAGTCAAAACTAAATTTTTAATTTAAACAATTCCTACTTAAGAGTTTGAAACTTTTATAAGTACTTAGGTATTCTGAATGACTTTCGTCTCTCCTGGAATCACATATTATCTATCTTAAAGAGAAAATTTATAACCTTTCATTAAATTTTAATAGGGTTTTCATAGGTGATTTCAATTATAAGACTATAAATTATGGTAATTATACGTTATATAACTTATTATCTATGGCGCGGGTGATGGAATGGTGATTTAAACTCCTTTCAAATTACCAAGTTAAATTCCATTCGGAGAGTTTACTTTTTAAAAAATTCCAAGTCCTATAGGACGTATCCAACTGCTACTTTGAAGGTTATTACTGGTATTCCACCTATTCATCTAACCCTAAGATTTCCTATCCTTAAATATCAAATTTGTTAGCAGCAAAGTTCCATTTTTTTTTCAAGTGATTAGTAATATCACAATCGATTGAAATACTTCACTGATAACCTTTTTACCTCAAAAAAAAATTTCTTTTCTTAACAAGCTTTTGGGGTTCTCTGAGTGGGAGATTTACAAAGACGGATTAAGGATCGGGTCCAAAACTGGGTTCACTGTGTGTGCCTTCCTCCGAGTGTCTTTAATAGGTTGTACATGCTTAAACTGAATCGTTATAATTCAGCTTTCCAGGCCGAGCTTTCGGCAATGAGATTTGCCATTTTGTGTTCCATCTCTCATAACTTCAAAGTTTTTATTTATTTCGACAGCTAATCATCGATATTGTTAAAGCAGAATACCAGGAGTAAATCGGCTTGTATTGATATCATTAAAGAAATAGTAGCAACTTATTATGATTTTTACTACTTACACTAGATTGGACCTACGTCAGAGGTTATTATAAAGAAACCACACACACACATTCATTGGCAAAGCTCGCTGTCAATGGTGGTGAGAGAATGAGTGTCTCTGTCCCTCAGTCTCATACAATTGTGATTGCAAAAAAAAAATAAGCTTCTTTCTAATTCGGAGGTCAGGTGGTCAAAATGTAACACTGATATTTGAGATCAGTCCAATATTCTGAGACAAAATCATAGTTTTTAAACAAAATAATAGTTTTTCTACTATTTTATAGGATTGATGAATAAATCCTTAAGAAGAGAGAAAAACAAATTATTTAAGAAACCTTTTTTTTTAAATTTCAACATATTCTACTCTTAACTCTAAGCACTTTCCCAAGCGTTTCTCCAACGTTTTTAAATCATCTAAATAGTAGAATTTGGGAAGGTATTTAAAACAGACATCTTATTGGGCAATGACCTCTTCGTTCAACGTGAACCGTTGTTTCCCGAGCCCTTTTGTAGTTTAGAAAATATAAAAAAAGGCACCGAGGACCAAATCCAGCGAATGAGTCGATGTTATTATTTGAGCTTTATTGTCATGATATTGGTCTTCGTAAGTGCACAGGTGTATACCGGTGCAGTGTCTTGATGGAAGAGGGTTCTTTTTTCTCAAATGAAGGTGTTTTTTTCTTGATTTCTTCACTTAACCTGTTCAAAAACGACCCATAATATTGTCCAGTTGTTGCTTATCCTTTTTCCAGGTAATCGATATAGATGATCCACGTGCGTTCCAGAAACCCGGGGGAATCAACTTGCTGACCAATTCCCCCCCTCCTTTGCTTTATTCGATGCCTCGTTTATCTTCAAATACCTACTATTTTCACTGCTCCTTTGTCTCCGGAGCGTAGTAGGTATCCATGTTTCATCCACAGTTATGTATGGATCGATGCAAAAACCAGTCAGGATTGTGATAACAAACCACTAAAGAAGCCTCAGAGTCGACCACACAATTGCGTTTGTTAACACTGAGAGTAAACGCTGTACTCATGCTGTTAAAAAAAAATTATGCTTACAAATTTTCGGGGAAAATTTAAACCACTATATCTGGCTATATGGCAGTGGATTAAACTACATCATGTACTTTGATTCGTCGATCGTTCAAAACCATATTGTGGATTTAGTCAATCATTTCGGAGTACTCCCTTCCCCTGTACGTCCCAAACGACGTCCAGCTTTTCAGTATGTACGGCTGAGTTTAAATTCACGTACCCAATTGTAAGCAGTTGCTCGCACAGGAGCAGATGCTCCATGAACTTCTTCCAACTCAGTTTTAATCACTCACGTTATTCAGCATTTTAAATATAAGTATTTAATCATCGCTTGAAGCTCACTGTTTACCTTTTTCTAAATAATCACTGGATATCTTGCTTCAATCGCCAACAGAAATGAATATGATGGAAATAACCGAGACTAAAACAACTATCTAGTAAGTCATGATACACACTAAAAACAACAATCTTCGATGTTACGAGAGCCATTTCTTGGATTTTCTAATAACTTATTAAACGATCCTCATAAAATATGTCAATGTCTTACATGTCTTTGGTTAGAGATGTATCTCCCGTAAATCTTATTTCAGTTATATTACAGAATTATTGGGATCTCATTTTCAGTCAAGAATTGTATTAATAGGTAATAATTTCAGTTCAAAATATATTTTAAATATTACTTACTACACAAATAAAGACAATGTATATTATGACGTATTGAAGGTAAAATTTGTATAAAACATATTTTTTTTCAATTTTTTTTTAACAATTAATACTTTTCTTTCGTAGCAATAAGTATTAATTTTCATATATTTTTATCAGCCAGTAGAATGTATATGAAAAGTCTTATTTGTTACTATATCTTTAAATATCAACCATAGAAAACAAAAACTGCAGTTTTCGTATTCGGTATATAGTTTCTATGATTTTATACTCTTGTATACAAATAACTATTTTGTTTTTTATTACTGAAAATTTTTATATTTGTTGTGGGATAAAATATTTTATTAATAAAAATACGTTTTTATATATTTGTAAGGTTGAAATTTAAATTTTTTGTGTATCCTTTCTTTCTTTTCCACTCAAAATAACATCGCAATATAACATTCTTATAAAGAAAATAACATTGTGATAAAGTAATTCTTTATAAATTGTTGAAGATGTCAATATACTTTCTGCACTAAATTGGAGTAACAAAAAGACAATCTGATATTATATGTGACAAGTTATCTAAAACATTTAAGATAATGATCTCCAATAAGATATCACTAACTTCAGACATATTTGTTAGAAACTAAGCAAATATATCTTTTCAGCTTATAAAATTGCTTAGAATTTGAAATATATATCAGATTCATCTGAAACTTTTAAATTTAATTATTAAGAATATAAGTAATTTTATAGTTATTTTATTTCAGAAGTAATGTGTGCTCCTAAACTTTTGTGCGCTTTTCAAAAACGCAAATAAATAAATAAATTAAATTGATACAATAAATTTACATTATTTCCTTTTTTACAAAATAAGGGGAACGCAAATAAATTTTACTATATCCTTTTAAAGATATTTGAAATCATTAAGTTAAAAAATATTAATAATTATAATTAATCAGAAACATCTAATTGTTTTTGTTTCATTATTAGGAACATCAAAATAGTACGAATGCTTTGATTCCACAAAATAAAATTCCTAAATTTCAAAAGTAAACTTATCTACTTGTTAGAAAATCATATTTCAAAAAAGCGTCACTTGAATCAATGTCTAAGTAAATTCGCAAATTATGTATCAAACGCATATACTCGTATATATATATATATATATATATATATATATATATATATATATATATATATATATATATATTGCAATTGATTGACATTGTATAGAATGTTTTCAGGAGGTAAGAAGAATTCATTGATTGAAAAATAAATCCAAACATTATTTTTATTCCTGCATAATTAACATTCTAAAAATGTTTTGTTCTCACCATCTACCATTTTATTTGCAATTTTGAGATGTGTGGAAGGTTTATTAAAATTTTAAAATAAAATACATTTAATATTTCTTGTTTCATGATTTTATGAACCCGAGATGATACGTCCCTGCTACTGTTATCTTTTAAAGGGAAAGAGACAACTGCAACGATTTTATCAGTCAGCCAAGGAAATTTTGAGCAATGACCCCTTTATCTTGGTGATAAATTTTGAAACATTTTTGGCAAATTTGACTCCAAAAAAGATGTTTCCAGAAAAAGATGAAATGTGGTCGATATTTAGACTTAAAGGGGAGTTAAGAACTAATCCTGAATCTTCCTTGTAACGTCACACGTGGTTGGAAAGGCTATAAAAGAAAGAAACATGAAGCCAGAGGGAATTGATCAGGAAATTATTTGTAGTCGGTCTGCACAGACTGAGTGGATCTGCTAAGGAGTTATGGGTATCGTAGCCGAATAAATCTGCCTAGAACTAGCCTGTAATCTGCCAGCTCCTGCCAGAGACTGCCTTAAAAGCTCAAAGTATTACTGTATAGATTTGTCCGTAGTGCGATAGACTAGGCTGGTGAACTGAAAGTTATTGAGAAAACATTGACTGTCTTCACAAGTGCTATTTTTGTTCCTGTATATATGTCGCCAATCCATACGGCCACTGTTTTTCCTATTTTTGCTGTTATTCTGTCCACAATTTTCAACCTTTATCTCTTCTTGTCCTAAATATTTATGAAAACTACATTTGCTATTTATTTGAGTGTTGGACTGATTTCACTTTCATTTAAACCCACACGAGACTGAGGCGTTTTGGTAACAATATTTTTGCGGACATTTTCTAATCATTTAGTTTATTTTCAATGATTAAAGTTGTTAACATGAAGGATAAAAACAAGTATTTGTCTTTGTTGATATAATGGGAAAACAGTGTGATGGTTGAAGGTTTTTAAAAGGTAAAAAGTGTTTGATAAATAGGCTATAAACTTCTCTTCTTTGGGCTTGTAAAACTAAGAATGTCACAAAAATATCACTGTAAAAGGAACGAATTTGAGCACCTCAAAGTACATATCTTTTGATTTGAATAATGTTTATGAAATTTTTAATACTCAAACTATGAAGTAAACTCGTCTTATTTTTGTTGATAATAGCTAAGATATTTTATTTCCTTTAAAAAGTAAATCGAAATAAATTTTTAAATGAAATTACATCAAGCATTTTATGTCAATTCATTTGCTTTGAGTTAGTTTTTCCTCTTAACTTCTAATGGTACTTAACCTATTTAGAAACTTAATTTATTTTTTTCAACAGCATTGTATTTCCTCCGAAGTTCCTGGCCAGACGTTCATGGCAATAAATAATCTTTTTCTACTTTCAACCGTTGGTGTATTATACCTCATTGACTAATTTATAATTGAAATGTAATGAAATCGCGCTAATTAAAGAGCAGAGTTTGAAAGTTTTTCATGAAGTTTTCGGATGGAAAATGAAAGAAAAAGAAAAGGAATCAAGCACAAAAACAATAAACCGGTATTTGTTTCAAAGGGAGAGTGCATGTATAAAATTTTTTCATTTAATATTAGAAAGGAAGTAAATTTTGTGAGATAAGGAAAAAAAGATTTAAAGTGTTTAAATAACTAGAAAATTCACAAAACTGAAAATAAAATAAATATGAAAATACTCAGAATGTTGGGAAAAAATTAAAATTCACTTGAAGTCATTGAGAGGTTTTTGCGATTTTTAATTAGCATTCCACGAAAGAAAACTTTTGAAAAAATAAATCTATAAGCAATTTTGAAAGAACAGCTTCAAATCAAAGAAACTCTGCGGAGTTAGACGTTTTTTTAGTATTTTTGTTCTCAGTTCCTTGACTGATTCTGTAAACAATGTGGTGGAGAATCGTCACCTTTTCGTCTCGAAAGGATTTACTGGAGGCAATATTAGATATATTGATACTTTTTGAATTACATTCGATTTCTGAACATGTATCTGTTTTGAAGATGAAACATCGAGATGGTAAGCTCACTTTTTGTTTTTTTTTTCGATAAAAATGCTGAAAAATGTTTTTTGTTTCCATGTCACATAATAAACTTTTTTTTTGCTGAAAGAATTAGAAATTCTTAAATTTCTTATGTTTCTTAGCATCTGTAATGAAAAAAAATCATGGTAATTAAAACGCTTTTTCAAAAATAAAAAAAAGTGGGGGGGAAATGTTGGCAAGAAATAACAACTTCTTTATATGCTGGACTCATTAATTTTTTTTCGTACATATTGGTAAGCGACAAATTCAAAACTTAGTTCTAATGTTTTTCAAAATAAAATTTTGAAAAAAAAATCAAACCTGCTCTATAAATAGCTTTGATAAAACATTCGAAATTTATAAAAAATTTTTATCAAAGACCAAATGGAAGCAATAATCCTTTTTTCCTATGTTCTACCATTCTTTATTCAATTAAAAATAAGAATATCACAAATATACGAGTATTTTATCTCTGTTGATGCTATGACTTACATAAAACAAAACTTAATTACTTAAAATTACTTAATTAATAATTACTTAAAACAAATTTTTGTAAGTATCTTATTTTTCTGAGTATTTCTTTGTTGAAGTTAATGATTTCACCTAGCAATATATTTCAAGGAATATATTATGATATCTGAATACCTTACATGATTGTAATTATTGAATAATAAATTTTAATAAGTTGCATCGGAAACGTGGATCTTCTACTGTAATTACCATTCACACAGTTCTTGAGAAATTGAACATAAAAATATTGTTTTGTTCTATTTATTCAATACAAATTAAAACGCTTGCACTTAAAAACGATGGAAGATTGATAAGATTGCTCTGATGAAGGCAAAAAAAAAAATCGCTCTTGATACAATCTCATACAAATGATCTTGAAAGAGTGAATCTTGAAAAGAATCAGATAAGAAATAGTCAAGCAGTAAAATGATGTGGTACTTACGGATAAAAACTAGGAAAGTTCTGGATAATGAAATATTAAATAAGGATTAAAAGTATTAGAAAATGAAGAATTCTTGGTTGAAAAACCGTCAAATTCATGGCGGAGGTACAGGCAGGAATGACATGTAATAGAAATGTGTTAGCGCATACTTAGAATTACTAGTTCTGTTGCAGCTGAGGTGTATGGTAATTTTTTATTAGAAAAAACTTTAACATGGATGAGAAATTTCTTACAAACAATTTAGTATGTTCTTACAGAAGATAATTGATATATTCACACTGCTATATTGATACCATCTTTGAGAATGATCTTGTTGTAGTTTTATCTAGACCATCTCGTAGCACTGATCTGCTTGTGGTTGAAAACTTATGGCAGATTATATCAGACATATAATCTGCCATGTCAAGTAGAAAGTGTGTGAGTGTTTTATCAATATAAACTACTGTGTCAAAAGGTTTAACAAGCTGTAAAATAAATCGAAGCTAATAGCAAGGACAGGATTCCAAATTTCTTTAATAGCATGACTTCTACTCGTGATGGAAAATAAAAAGAGAAAAAATAAATCATTGAATAAAATTTAAAACATTCATCATGCAATTATATATACATTTAAATATGTTGCGCACAAAAAGATTTCTTTTTCATCGCGGATTCCAAAATGCCTTAATGAATATATTTCTTAAAATGCTTTTTGTTTTATTAAGTCGTTAAGTTTGTATTACGCCTAATGTTATTAAATGCTTCAAATACTAATCATATTTTTGTTTAGATGTACAAATAATTATTCTGAGCAGTTTCCTTGTACAAAAGAAATTGTTCTCGAGTATAAAGAATGAAAAACTACTTAAAAACATGCTATGTCAATTTCGAGAGAATATAGTTTGTTCAATAAGAAAGTCCATGTCTTTTGTTAAAGTTTATTGCATTCATTAAACAACACATATTAATAATCTGGAAATGATAAAAGTTCAAATTTAAATATTAAATTAATGTTAACTTTCATACTATATAGAAGAAACTTTCGCTCTAAAAACTTCATTCGAATTAATGCACACATTTCAAGTTAATTCACATTCCATTTTTCAAATATTTCTGCCCTTCTTGAATTGGATTTGTAATATATGAGAAGTGACCATTAAATAGCGAGAATGACCATGCTACAGAAGTACGCATGCGTCAAACGTCAGAGACCGATAGCTGTTAAGCGTGAAGCCTTTTTCATCGAATGCAGTACCTCTGGCTTCTATAAATAAATCCATAAAACCATAGATTTTATTCGCATTAGAGTAATTTTTTTTTACACCAGAAAAATGATAAGTGCAACTATAGAGCAAGAAATTGGTGTGAAATTTCTCATGAGACTCAAAACACCTGCTACTGAAACTTTGAATTTATTTAAGAGACGTGTATGACAATGAGTAATTATCGCGTGCCCGTGTTTTTGAGGGGTTTAAGCATTTTTAAAATGACCTAAAAGACATTGCAGATTATTCAAGACTCATTCATTCTTCCACGTCAAAAAAGAATGACAATATCGAAAAAATTAGTAATCTGGTTCTATCTGTCCGTCAGTTAAGTATTCGTGCAATTGCTGAAACTATAGGAATTTACAAATAATCCATTCGGCGAATTTACATAGCAATTTTAGTATGCAAATATGTGTGCCAAAATGATGCCCAAAATTCTCACGATTCAACAACAAGAAGCAAGCAAAAATGTTTGAACTGACACTTTGAATGCCAATGAAAATAACCCAAACTTATAGAAAATAATGATAAAGTGTGACAATTCGTTGTTTTTTACTTATGATACAGTAATGAATAGTCCATCTTCACCGAGAGGCAAAAGCGCTAGAATGAGTAAATCAAAGATGAAAACTATGTTGATTGTATATTTTTTCCGATATTCATGGGATTGTGTAGCTTCCTGATTTCCTGAAGATGAAAATATTAATCAACATTATTCATGTTATTGCTGAATTCTATGAAAGAACAAGCAAAAGCTAACCGAATTGTGGACGGACAGTTCATTCTGCATTGTCTGTCAAGAGATTTCTAGCCTAGTACAGTACCCAGTATTTGACTTTTCGCCTTATTTTCCTGATTTTGAGGCATGCAACTCCTATCTATTTCCTAAGGAGAAATCTGGAGTAAAATGAACAAGATTTGAGTCCGTTAAAGCTGTGTAAGAGAAAGTCCACGCGTTCTGTAGGAGCTGACTGAAGAAGACTTCCAACGTTGTTTCCAAAAATGGAAGGTTCTCATGGAGCATTGTAATAATAGAGGAGGAATGTATATTGACGGTGATAATAAGTATGTATGAATAAAATGTTTAAAATAAAATGTTTCACAGCATCAGTCTCATTATTTAATAGCCAATCTTGTATATACCTTCTTAACAACCTGATTAGGGGAATATAAAAGTTTCAGTCAGCGGGGGGGCAATTACTAAAAAAACCTAGAAAATTAGATTGTTTTTTCTGCATAATGTTATTTGTATTTTTAGAACAGCTTGGATGTTTTTTCGGTCATTTAAGATCATTTTACAAAAAAATAGGTAATTTAATTGCAGGAATTTCCTAAATCTAATTAAAATAAATAAGAAAAACATAGTGTTTCTTTTATCATCTAATTTTTGAATTTTATGCTCCAGTCTTTATGTTAGTAGTTTCGTATTGGAATAAAAAATGCTAAATATTAGTGTAAAAATGCTGAAAAAATAAAGAATTACTTACATATCAAGGAAAAATCTTCTGGTTGATATACTTGTTTTTGCCTGACCAAACGATTTAAATTCATAAATTGTTTTTATGTTTTAGTTTGCTCTTTTTTTTTATCTTTGGTGTAATTTTATTTCATTTTTGAGACAATTTATAGCTCTGTATTAAGGGAGTAATATTTTGAATACATTAAATTTTTCTTATTTTCAACCTTTGACAGTTAATAAATCATTTCTTTCTTTCTTTGTGATAAGATGAACAAAACATTTTCAGTAAATTTTCAAGATACATAAGTAAGTTTTGCTGAAAATTAATTATGTTTATAAAAATCTTTTTGTATTTTGTCTGAAATCTAAAGATTAACTCAAATAGAACACCAAATTTTCAACCTATTCGTTTAAAAATTTGTCTTTAATACTTGAAAATTAAATTTGTGAAATGAAAACTTATTTACTTTTCTAAGTGTTTTTAAACCCCAGACTAAATGGAATGAAGAAGAACAAGTTAATTTCAATTCATAAGAGAAACAATTCACTCATTATATAAAAATAATTTTAAAGAATTATTTCGTAAATGCCAAATAAATCAAGAAATGCAAGAGAGAAATTTATAGTTTATATATATTATTGTTCAGCTGAATGTTAATCAGTAAATAGGTTATAATTCATTAATTGGTTCAGCTGAATGTTAATCAGTAAATAGGTTATAATTCATTATAAAATTAATATTTACGGAACACTTTAAAATATAGTGATCTATATTTTTTAAGAATATAGATAAGTATATTAGTCATATAAGCAATTTCTCCTTTATTGAAACTGAATTGTTTTCATGTAAATTTTGGCTTATTATTCATATCCGCAAAGTACATAAAATGATAAGTTAAAATGAAAAGAAAAAGTTTTGGGTTTTAAATATATGTTTGTTTTCTTCAAGCAAACTGAATTCCAATTGAAACATTTTATTTCACTTAATTCATTAAATAATAATAAAAATGTTCTGAATTCGATAAATAAAATTGAAAAATAATAAAGTTAACCAGTCTGTGGAGTTTCAGACCAATGATATGGATTGAATGATTTTTTTCCTGTAAAATTTCGTTTCTGGAAGAACTTAGTGAAAACGTAACTTCTATAGAAGTAACTGTTGTTCTCTACACCAAATCATTACTTCAATTGTTTCTTTTAATTAAAAAGAACAAGAGAAATGAAAAGAGGACATTAGGTTCACAAAAAATGAGGAAAAAAACTGTCACAATACAATTACAAAATCATTTTTGATTCCTTCAAAATAAACTAATTTTAGTTTTCTGTTCTAAGAATTAAATTTTTATTAAATTTGTTGTAAAAATTCAGTTTATGTTAAATTTATCCTATAGCTAAAGTGAAGAAAGAAAAGGGACAAATAACTGAATATAATAAAAACTTGCTAAAATATAGTTCGAACTAATATAAATAAAATATTACATAAAAGTAATTTTCAACATTCCAGTTGTGTAAGATCATCTGTCAAAACTTAAGGAAGAAAAAAAAATAATTATGCAAAATATATTTATTTCTGTGAGCATAGTATCTCTGTGTGTGGTAACGATAAATTAATTACTTGTGATAAGATTGTAAGTGAAGTACCACGAAATTTCAGACTGTAAGCGAAATTTGTGCTCACATTATAATTATGATGTATAAACAATGATCGTACTTGAAAGCATTATTAATTATAAATATAATATACATTTATATATTCCCTTTGTAATACATGTATGTAATTTACATCTGACTTATTACTAAGCTTACACAGAAAATCAATAATTTAACAATCAAATGAAGAGAGAGAGAAATTTTTAATTCAGTTTATTCAAGTTATGAAATATTTATGCAATTTTATTCTTTCTAAGTCTACTTTTCATCAATTCGCCTTAAATGTAGTTCGGAATTTTAACTGAATTCACTCTAACTAACTCAATTTGGTTTCGAGTATAGATGGGATTGAGGATTCAAGAGGAAAATCCCAAATCCGTTCAAAAGTGATAAGTGTTAAGAATCATTTGTAGAATAAGTCCACAAAGAATTCTTATCACTTTCAATGAATTTTTCTTCAATTAACTTCAATATAATCTGCCTACACCCCATTTCATTTCATTGAGCTGATATTTTATTTTTAACAAAATAAAATCATACAATTTCTAAAGGTTAGAGAAAGAAAAATAATTATATTGCCCAACATCCCACAATATTGTATTCGGTTATTTATAACACGTCCTAGTGATGTGGTTTGCAACTTTGTATACTGTAATAACTATTTTAATTCAACCTTAAATTTTGTACATCTATGTGTTAATTTTATTAGCTATTATTTTATTTGAACTAAAAATAAATTTACAAAAAAATTAAGACAAACAAATTAGTAAATTATATGTAGGGACAATATTCCATTTCGATAAGGCTTTTGCATGAATTCTTTGTAAAATTAATAAGTTCACAAAAATAATTTGTTACTTGTGGAGAATATACACATTTTAATTTAAAGAGTAATATTCAAATTCAATTTATAGATCCAGTATTCAGTTTTTCTTATGATTGTATTACATTTTTTACTTACAATCATTTTATAAGCATATGAAAATTATTTTGACTAAGAAATAGCTTAGGGTTATGGATGGTGATATATTTATATATTATTTTATCAAGACGTTTGTTTTCATTTATAACTCAAGAGAATAATTTTTAAATATTTTCGAATAATATAATGTGAATGTAAATTTAACTTTATAGCTTATTCTAAATAAAGATAAGAAAATTAATAATTAGTTGGACAGCATATAGGATAATGCAAGTGCCAATTCAATTAAAATTAAATAAACAATTTTGATACTCAAGATTTCATATTTTAAAAAAGTGATTCCTCTACTAAATTTTATCCATGTGCGTGAAATTGCATCATTTTTTCAACATTGAAAAAGAATTCAAACTCATTAAAATAAGATTTTGTGTAATTGGCAAATAACACAGAGCTCACATCCCTTCACTTTAGTAATATTTTAATACAATATATACTAACTAACTGTTTAGAAACGATATGAATGCTGTAACCAAAATCCACTTTTTGGGAGATTAACCTTTTCCTTAAATTGTATGTAACAATTTGTTGTACCTTATTAACTTATTTCATGTATTCTTTCTGATAAATTGAAATTTTAAAATAAAGAATCTGATCATGTCTAAAATATATTTTTCTTATTTGTATTTTTGTTAAATTTTTTTTTCAAGTCTATGTAATTTCTCCACAATTAGAATAATTTGATACTATTAACAAACATTACTTACAAAACATGATACATTTTGTACATTAATGTAACAAATTACAGATATTTTTTATGAATCAATTTATCAAAATAATCGACTACAAACATCTTCCTCGGTTTACAACTCATTGATTCAACTCTAAGACTCAAAATAATTTATCAAAACTTAAGTAATTATATACGTATCGTTATGTAAGCTATTTAAAACTAAATTTTGACTCTATTTTAAACCTCTAAGAGCCTGAATTTGAAATGATCACAAAATAGATTTAATAATTATAATTTTCTTCAGTCCTAAGTTTTAATTTTGATTCTTCTAACAAAAATAGTCTTAGTGAATCTCATTTTCCGTCTTTTTCGCTGGACACACATCCTCACAACACGTTAAGTAGAGCTCTCCAATGTATAGCCTTAGGTAAATTACTTTTAATCTCGGTTAGCCATAAGACGACGAAATTAATCCCACTGCTTCCCTGTGTATGATTAATTACATGCTCTTTCCAGATACTTTTTCTTTACAGAAACCTGCATTCAATGCTTCCATATTAGGTGTGATGACACAATGTCTGGGGTACCATTTGTTCGAGTCTCAGGTGAATTGGTTTGGTCATTGAGAAAAAGAAATGCAAAGGTTCATGAATTTATTTTAATAAATCATCGCATACTCATTTAATGAATGACGAATAGTTAGACAAATTATTTTCTTTACCATAAGAAGATGAGTAAATACTTTTAATTTACTTCTGTAATAATTATCGTTTTATGACGGTTTATCGTTTATGAATAGCCATATTTATTGTGCAGTGGCTCTCGTCAACAACAATGTCAGAAGTTAAAAGGCCTTACTCAACCAGCCCGGTGAGATATCTTTTCGGTCTGATTGGTAGGACAGTCACCTTCGGACTCCTTGGTTCAGGGTTTGAAACAACGCTGCCACATCGAGGTCAACAACTCTCTCCCCCTCCGCGGAGTCGGAAAAGCCATCCGTTACCGAAGTGGGGACGTGAGTATGCGGCGACCACACATCGCAAGTTCGTTTGTGGTCCCCCTTACATCCAGACAAGATCCTCATTAGAGACATCTGAACTCGTGAGAAAGTTAAAACAACATTTCCGTTTCTCATGAACTTTAACCTGATAGAGTCCGATTCTCCTGGGAACCGAGAACACCCACACATCAGGTATCCAGTATAGCAGATGGAAATTCTTGCCCCGGTTGGAGTGCTATTCACCAATAACTGTTTTATCACTTTTAGTTATCCAACCAAAACAAAGAAATATGTCCCGTGGTTTTAGAAGAGGCTTGGTCAATTCCCTTAGACCAAAACTTTTCAAAAAGAAGACATATTCAGAGCTCTACAAAACGTCCTCTAGGACATCACTTCCAAGGACATTCCAATACATTTTTAGCGTGCGATATTCACCCCACAATGTGTAGAAAGTGGAAGTGCGACATGTACTAATTGTAAATATTAACTTTAGTCTTTTAAATTAACCGAAATTAAAATAGTGTAAATATTTATCTAAGCATCACATATTTTTTTTTTATTCAACGCAACCAAATAACCAGAATGCCACAGTACTTAAGCCGCGGGAGACTTTTCCGACTCCGTTGAGGGGAAGAGAGTTGTTGACTTCAATGCGGCAGCGTTGTTTCGAACCCTGAACCAAGGGGTCCGAAGTTGACGGTTCTACCAATCAGGCCTAAAAGATATCTCTTCGAGGTGGTTGAGTAAGGCCTTTTAACTTCTGACATTGTTGTTGACGAAAGTCGCTGCAATAGTATATATTGAAAGTTGATTGAATTTAGAAATAATAGTCTTAGTAATAGTAAGACAACAATTAATGTTTTTTGTGTATAAATTATAGTAACTGTTTTTGACATAGCAGTTTTGCAAAGGATATTACTAGTTCGAAGCAGCGAAACATGTTTTATAATTAAAGAAAACTAAACGATTTAAAACCTCTTAGTCGTTTCTTGATTATGCATACCAATTAATAATGTTATATTTTATTCATGTTTTGTGAGATAATTTATTATCTGTTTCACTTATGTGTATAATTCACGAATTACTCAATTCTCAAAATTTCGCAGTTTTATATATTGAACTGAGTACAGAAAAAATAATTTTAACTTTCTTTGAAAAAAAGCCTTACAGATAATTCCTTTATTTAACGAATCATTTTACTTTTCCTAAGAATATTATGTAAATGAATAGCAAATCAACAGAATATTTAAATTTATTTTAATTTTTATCTTCTAATGTATCAATTCATTTATACACCAACAAACATATTGTTCATCCTATTTCCTAAAGCTTACTCGTACCGTTCTTCCTCATAACATCTAAACCAAGGTATTCAAGTCACTGCTATTCATTACAATATTTTTGGAACATTTTCATACAATTTTATTTTATTTTCAGAGAAACGTGGTTTGCAACATATCAAAAACTTTAAAAATTGTTTCCAAATTCTGTGAACTCTAGCTCTTTAGTTTAAGCTCCATTCATCACATTAAAGTATGACCATATGTTCCGATATTACATACTAGGGGTCTCAAAATCGCGACAAGTGGTTAATTAATTGTGTTTCGGAAGTGACAATGCGCATGATTAATTGCATTAAAATGCCATGCCTCAAATTTGCTCGTGCTTGTTTCTTTCCGTCAAAATGAAACACGATTCACTGCAGCAGAGAAGAATGAAATTCATTAAAGACAAATTTATTCTTAATATACTGTGAACAAATAAATAGACTAGAGCATGTTACTTAGTGTTTGACACCTATTATTCAACATTCGTAGATAAAAATATGAACTTTGTGATTTAAAATGTATTGACTGGAAAAAGCTGACATTAGTAAATATCTGATGTAAAGGGAATAAAATATTTATTAACCAAATTATTTTTCTCATTTATTGCAGTTACTTTTTTATATGTCTAGTAAAATTTGCTGAAAAAATTTAATTAAGTCTTCCTGTAATGACAAAATGTTGGGGTTTTATCTTTAAATGTCTGGCCCATTCAGTAAAAGGAGTGACACCGAAATATAAAAAGAACCGAAATAAGCTAATTAACGAATTATCGAATGAATGAATATGATACATGACTTTTATCTCATTGAAATATTTTTCCTGAGGGATTCATTAGATATAATTTTTAGAATTTATTTAAGAAACTGTTATGTAATGCGAAAAAGATTGGCATTTTACGAGTTAAATAAAATAAAACAGCGTTATTTTTTCAAATCTAATAAAAGACTTATTCGGCATAGAAACTGATCGATTGTCTTAACTGTAACTGCAGAACATGACAAAATTAAAAAGAATATTTACGAAAATCTAAAACTGCTGAAGTCCGTTCCAATTTTAATATCTGAAATACATAAGTTGACATTGTTCCATTACATAAACTATTATACTGCTTGAATCACAATGAATAATAGTAAACGGGTATTTGTTAAAGGTTAAAAACAGATTTGGGTAACATACAATAATTATCAATATGCGAGAGCATAATTCAGTTAAATAACACTGAAAATTAAGTAATATTGTGGTTATTGTTATACAAATAATTTCTTGTACTACGATTTACTCGAATCATACCTTCATTGCATAATCTAGAGGTAAAGAAATTACTATCGTTTGTGGTTGATATACCTACAGGTTGCGTA
>BMAW01113858.1:0-12704 GCA_019974015.1 Nephila pilipes
ATGAATAAAAAAAAATTTTGCAAAAAAAATGTTGTTTTCAATGTTAGTCTCGGGAGTTATTGATTGATGTGTTACTTAGGCGGAGAACAAGCGGTGAACCGTTGGACGGTGTTGTAGTGGAAAGCACAAAGCGCGAGTTTTCTTACATATCATCATTTTTACCGTGTATTTCAGGAGGCGTAAAATCGTACAATAATTAGGAAAAGACGGGTATTCATTTTGTCAATGATCTTGCGAATGAGAAAGCTTTGGAAGCCGATAGACTATACAGGCAGCGTTTCCAAAAGACACGTCCTAGATCAAAAAATGTTGGTGCGGTTTCATCGGAGTTTGTGGGAAATGGAATCCTTTGCATGCATGATACATGGCATGGCAGGAGTGTGCGGACATCACAAGTCGAAGAGAACATTCTGCAAAGAGTGGATGATCTTCCGGATATAACACGCGAGAGGTTTCCCTTGCGGTAAATTTGCTCCTCTCGATTGTATGGTAGTACGACGGGACGAAGGATTACCCCCCTTGATACCTGCAGATTATGTTCCACGTGTCGAGTTTTCAAGTTGGTTTTTGCAACAGGTATCAGCGCAGCCTAATTTTAGTGCATATGTGTTATTCACGGATGAATGAATCTTTACTAGCGAAGGCATTTCGAATATGTACAACTTTCATGTGTGAGAATCTAGGAAACCGTGCGACACATGCCCTCATGCGTAACAGAAGCGTTTAAGCGTAAATGTTTGGACTGAAATTGTGGGTAACCATTTGATCGGCCTATACCTTCTGCCATTCCTACTGGAAGGCGGAATATACCTAACATTTTTACAAGATGTATTGCTAGAGTTACTTCAACCATTTAAAACCAACATATAAGCACGTATGTGGTTCCAGCAAGACGGAGCACCAACCCATTTCAGCTTGGATATGTGGAAAGCTTTAGACGATGAATTCCAAGTGAAATGCATTGATTAGAGTGGGTAGACATCTTGGGTGGCATGCTCGCCTGGTCTCTCCAGTCTGGACTTTCTCCTGTGGGGCCATTTGAAAAGTTTCGTCTTCTAAAGCTCCATCGACTCCGACGAATACCTAGTTGCTAAGATTTCTGTTGCTGCCGGCGCCGTCCGAGAAATGCCGGGTTTGTTTGAAAAGGTGCACTGCTCGCTACATCACAGGTGTAACGCCATTTCTCCAGTCGGTCGCCCTTTTGAGTAGCTTCTATAATTTTGCCACACATGCTGTCAATAAAATTATTTAGTACCTCCTCTATCTGTTTGGTGTTTCGTTCTTTCATGTGACAATAACTGCTCTAGCATTTCACAGCTTGCTCTCCGCCTATGCATTAAATGGTGAAAATCGCTTGTTTAGATATTTTTTATCACTCTTTATATTTTTGCCCTTGAGTTTCGAAACACCTTGTTACCAAAACATGGCTGGCACATATCACTCTTTTTACAGCTTGAAGACCCCAGATCATATTCTTCATCGATGTCTGAATCAGATAATTTAAGAAATATATTTTTCGTATAAAATTTGGGAAAAATAATAATGAGAAATAAGAAAATCCTATTATCAGTTCGAAATATCCTTTCTTTTGGCACGTATTTACTGCTGACCACCCCTTCTCGTAGGACAAGTACTATTATTTATTATGAAATGGAAGAATTACAAGGTGTGACTATTAAATAACAAGACTGGTGCTGTAAAACATTTTATTTTGATGTTATATATATATTTACTTATTGACACCTTCAGTATACACCCCTCCTTTATCCTTACAACTCCCCATGCGAAACATCCACTGTTCGAAACAATGCCGGAAGTTTTCTTCTGTCAGCTCCTTCAAGACGCGTATCGCTTTCTCTTTCACAGCTTCAACGAATCAAATCTTGCACCTTTTAATGCAGATTTCACCTCAGAAAATAGATAGAAATCCCATGGGACAAGATCCGGAGAATAAGGCGTATTGTCTACACTAGGATGCTGTATTTGGCTAGAAACCTCTTGACAGACAATGTGGAATGAGCCAGCGTAGTGTTTTGGTGGTAAAATTTGCCGTACAGATTCTTTGTCAATTCCTACAGTCTCAGCAATCGTGCGAATATTTAACCGACGATCAGATCGAACAAGATTTCCGATTTTTTCTATATTGTCATCCCTTTTTGACGTGGAAGGGTGACCTGGGCGTGAATCAACTTCAACGTCTTCTCGGTCATCTTGAAAACGCTTAAACCACTTAAAAACTCGTGCTCTCAATAAACATTTATTGCCATACACTTCTTTCAATAAATTATAAGTTACGTAGTGGTTTTTCCAAGCTTCATGCAAAATTTCACAACTATTCGTTGCTCACTTTTCATTTTTCCGGCGAAACAAAAGAATAATAATAATAACTAATGAAAACGAAAGCTACGGGTAAACGAATTTTTTTTACAGAAAAAAAAGAGGCACTGCGTTCAAAGGAGAAGGTTTCACGCTAAACAACTGTTGGTTGCTGGTCGTTTGACGCTTGCATACTTCTTCTGTAGCAGCAAAAGTCTCGCAATTTAATAGCCACACCTCGTGCGTATTAAATATTTATTTGAAACAAAAACGAGCTCAGTTCGGCTTCTACAGAATAGAAGCAATTCTATTTCTCGTGACTAAGTTCATTTCGGGGGTCACAAACGTGCATGTTTGAGTTGCTCGAACTAGGTAACTCAAACGTACTTTGGCGACAGGTTAAAAGCAAGCTTTTCAAAAGCTTAATTGTGTTCTTTTCAAAAAATGAAATTCTGCAGAAAGGATGGGAACAGGGATGCAAAATGGATGGGAATGCGATTTGGCACTAATCAGAAGTATCGTGGTAGAGCGGTGTGGTTGTTAAGTCTTATCTTCTACAGGTGGTAGGCAAAATAGTCTTGAAATCTGAATTATTATTTTTATTTATATGGAGGTGGTTCCCCATGAGCATTAAGGAAAGCAAATTTGATGCGGATTAGTAGATTTCTCGCATAAGATAACGGTATCTTATACGATTTTATGTCGCAACAGTATTTTATATTATTTTATACGAATGGTTCCGACAAGATTAAGGGTTACGTCGACACTCCACCACGAATTTTCGTGCATAATGTTAATCCTTTGGAGTTTCTTACTCCCCCCTCAAAGCTAGATTATTGTCTTTAACTGCACAAAATAAAATATATTCGGAAGAGTAAAGAAAAGGAATATTTCTACGTGATTACTTTCTGTTCCTGACTTTGGGAAGTATATTTAAATATATTTACTAAAGATCTGAAAATACTCACAAAGACATTATTGATTTCAAAATCGAGAGTTGGGGGGGGGGTTGCTGAAGAGGGGATAGGAAGAATTTTTTTTTTTCCTTTTTTCGAGAAGGAGTGGTAAGCCAAAAATGGTTGTGAACCTATTATAGTCTAAGTCATCGGGTAAATGTGATCCTTAAGTACATTGTAAAAAGTTTGTTCCTTTCCTCCATCTCTTCAGATCTCTCCTTTGGAATACCAAGAAACAGCAGCCCGCAGTATCCAAAGGCCTGCTCCCCATACTTTACGGTTGGAATCAAGCAATTAGGATCTGCGGGATATGGCGAAACATTTACTTTTCTTGTAATTGGATACAAAGTGAAAGGCAATTCTCCGTACTAAATAATATCATTCCAGTCATCAAGGATCCAGTTTAGATGCTCTCTGCTCCATTGCGTGAATTTTTTGACATTGATGTCAGTATTAAGACGTTTACATTTTGTAATGAGGCCGTACATATATAATCCGTTAAGCTCTCGACGAACTGTTCTGATTGAAATGGAGCCGATGCTTAAATCTGCTGTTATTTGCTTTGTTGTGGATTTACGTTCTTTTCGAATAATTTGTGACATTGCTCGCTTTGATTCAGTTTTCGTTCAGTTTCCCCGTTTAGAAGTAATACATTGTTCTTTCTGTTATCAGGTCATAATTTTAGATACAGTTTATTTTGCGACATTCACAATATCGACTGTTTTAGATGCTAAAGCTTATACTAGGCAAGCACTAAAAGGCATGCAAATCGCTGAGATTATGCTGAAAACTTTCATAAGAGTTTCTTTTGCATTTCTTCTCTCTTCAATATCTCCTTTATAAAGTCTACCAACTGTATAAACGAACACGTAGAGGGAAACATTTTGATATTTTCAGTTGGATGATTTTAATGAAATCAAGTTTTTACATATAGATAACACTATCTGAATTTTTTCTGAGCAATCGTGGTTTTACAATATTTTAACCACTAATTACAACTGCAAGATGATATTATTCAAATTATTAAAAAAATTAAGATTAAAATTTTTCTTAAAAGTTTAATAACTGAATGTTTATACATGTAATGATTGAACACCGTCAGAATTTATTTATTCCTCTAATTATATCATAATTCCGTATAATAATTTATTATTCGACTTTCATAAAATACAGAAATTTTTAAATAAATTTACTTAAATCATGACCCTTTACAAAGTAGTAAATATACATAGTATTTGAGATCTCTATGTCTGCTGACCGAGATTGTTAGTTTCAGGTTCCACATGATGGTCATAATGAAGATGAATTCCTTCATGGCCCATAGCTATGAAGGAATTCATCTTCGTACAGTTTATTAGCAGAGCTCGGAGGTGAAGTAAATAATGGCAATTTTTTGCGTTATTTCTTTAAGCGGAATTGAACATAGCTGGATATATGAAAATATTTCTTGAAAACTAAGAACGAAATAACATACTTACAAGAAAGGAAACATTTTTATATTTGCCACATCAAAGCTCATAATTCTTTTTAACAGCTTAACTTTCTCTCTTTAAAGCCACATTCTAGTATCATTTATTAGATCAAGCTGTGATTTCAGTTCCATACGTCAGACATGACGTAAAGGAGTTGGAGCTACATATTTCTTTAAAATTCGCATTACCACTTTCCAGCATACCACCACACGGGAATGTAAAAAATTTTCAACAAAAAAAGTTTAATCAGTCTTTAGTTGAGGTTTTGCCAATACGTCTGATAAATTTAGTTTACTTTCTACAAATTCCAATTAAAATTTTTCCCCCCATTATGTAGTTGTCTAATAAAATGTAGCCTTGCAACAGTATGCTGACTTTTAGAATTTTCTAAATAATTTTCAAAAAAAAAAAAATATTTATAGAAGATTTATTGTCCCAGAACAAAATAGGTCTTAAGTTAGGAAATGACTTAATTCCACTTAAAATATGATTAAATCATAACAGTTTCTTGGCAAATTCCGCAAGAAATCTAAACTCTGCCTCCGTCGAACTAAGTGCAATGCTTACTTACTCTACATACTTTAGTGCTAACTTATTTTCCATGAAAAAGGAAAGATACTTTAAGTACGTATCAAGTGTCCGCTAGTTCAATGTCTATCTCTCACCCTCAATCCTCCACTTCCATTTCAGTAGATACATTGGACAAATTTAAATTGTATAATCATCGTAATAAAAACATAATTAAGTAAATAAACTAAAATTAACCGATATGTGTAACCATTGCAAAACTGTGACATGCTGAAAGCTATGTCAAGGCTTAATTGTTTATGTAATCAGCTCCAAAACGAAAGACATTCTATCATTAAGTGCATAACTTCGTTTTCCATAATCTTGCTTTAATTTATTTTTGGAGAACTTAAAAGGTAAAGTTACAAAATATCTTGACATATCTGTAAAATTGTCTTTAATTTTTGTGACTGAATACCTTCGAGACCAAATTTTTTTAAAAAAACTATTTTGTTCACATTTTTTGTGTAGAAATAGTACATAAAAATATGAAAACACATAAAAAAATTTAAATAAATATTGTGCTTTTTGATAAATTGGTCGTTATCAAGGAAATTTCAGTATATTTTGACTGAAACAGCTCACACCATATTAAAATTTCTAATACAGCTACATCACTTTCCTTTGCACACAAAATACAAATAACAATTTTCTTCAAAATGAACCAAAATCTAAGTGAAAGAATGAAATTTAAAAAATCTACAGGTAATTGCACATTTTAATATGAACATTTCTGCAATTTTTTCATCTTTATCTTTATAAAAACAACCCTAAGTAAAAATACATTCAGCCTACATCAAATATTTTGGTCCATTTCATTAAGAATAGTATATAAAACATTCTTAGAAAATTTCATGACATTATCTTGATTCGTTCTTGATATATCACGCAAATGGTTTCAAATTTGCTTCAAAAACACAATTTTGATAAAAACACATTTAAAGTTTTATGTTGCAGTGAAAAGCTACTTACCCTTTTCAAAATAATCTAAAATTCCCCAGGCTGATATGTCAGGCCTTATTTTTTTTTCCTGCTGCAAAACTTTTATTTTTCTCCTAGCACGTGTTTTTTTTTTCTTTATAATTTTACAAGGTGTAAAGAATGTCTTTTTGCATCGGTGATACGTCGCAAATCCTATTGCTTTAAAATACGGAGCCTATAACTACCGACATTTAGCTGCAACTTATTCATTATCTCAATGAAACCACTGGCATCTTCATTAAATTGAAGAACAGCTAGGTAAGCACCTGATTGCAAAGTTAGCAATTTGGTAGTTAAAATGTTGTTTTGGAACAATATTCCAAAGAACACCGTTGAAACTTTCATTGGCATTTTGTGTCATGCCATGCAAACACTTTTTTAATAGGTCGCATAATTTCAAATAAGTAGGTTTGATTAAATTTATTTTATATTTTGTGAAAGTCCAATGGATTTATCAGGTAAAGTTTTACCCTGTGCTTTTGCTTGCTGAAATTTGCGCCAGCTATCTTTTCCTTGTGTACACTGACCATGCATAGGAAACTCTTTACTGGAACAGCAGTGTTAAAAAGCAGCAATAACTGCACTTTGCATGCTTTCTAAATTGTTTATGTTACTACGAATAGCAATTCCATAATAATTCTGCAGCTTGTCTATGAAACTATCTGTTAATTTCCCTCTTTCTCCAATTCCTTTTGTAGACTTTTTTAATTTCCGCAGATGACTCCCAACTCTTTGCTGAACATGGGCAATACACTCAAATTTACTGACTGTGTTTCGGCCATACTTATTTTTAACGGACTCATATCCTTTTGAATCACTGTCTCCAAAATAATCCCTGTATTGTAATTTCCGTAGATTTTCCGATCGCTCAAATATACGGTACACTCCAACTGTCTCCATACTAGAAGCAGAACCCTTATGATTGCGACAAACATGTGAACCGGGAACAGCACCTGGAGTATTTGATATTTTATTGCATATTCTACAGAAATGTGACATCATTTCGACGTCCAATACCTTTCCAGTATAAATGAATATGCAACTAACACAACCATTGTGAGATGAGTAGCCCCGTTTCTGCCAAGTCCCATCCATTGATACTCCGTAGCAACTTATATCTGTTAATGTTTTTCCTTTTCGAATTTCATCTGCTGCATTAAACATGCTTTTTTTAACAGCTTCAGATGCAGCGCGTATAATTTTTAACTCTTGATTTCTAAAAGCTCTTTTGGACAGAAAAGGCAAGTCTAACATGCTAAACAGTTTATTTCCCGCTGTTTAGCCTTTTCCGATGAGTCTGAATGCATAAACAATAAGAGTAATTAAGTTAAATGTATTATTAACCTTTTCAGATGACATAAATACCTTAATAAAATCACAGTTCATACATTTTATATAAGAATTTGAGCATATGCCAAATCTTGAATCCTCTGTCAAGCTGAGGTTATCCTGGAAACAAACAGGGCAACACAATATTGCAAATTCAGATATTAATGTACTAATATCATATATTCAATGACCAAATAACTCACTAGAACCTTGAGAATATCTGTTATCAGAAAAAGTTTGCTTCAGGCCTTCAAGTTTTGAAGCACTTGCTGTTTTCTGCTCATCATTACTTGTAGTAGAAACTTCATTTTCAGGTTGAGCATTGTTTTGTATCGGTTTCTTAGAGTACTGATTTCCTGAAAATCTTCGTTTCTTTGGGCAGTAATTTTTTCAGTGTCCCATATTTAATACTTTGAATCGCTTTTAAGCAAAATTGGAATGCAAAATATAAATTATTTCTGCAAAAAAGAGATCAGAAATACAAAAACAAAACTTCCATTCGAATGTAAACAAAAGCTATTTGCTGCCAATTCTCGGCTACAAATCATTAAACTAAAGTGTACAATAGTGGATAAATCACTAGAAAAATTATTAAAATATTATTTATAAATGAACAGAAAAAGGAAAAAGTAGAAATCGAGTTAAAAAATGCAATTATGTACAACTTTCGGTAACAGAATACTACTTCCGGTTCTCTTTTGCAGCCGATGACATTTTTTAAAATTGCTATATCTTTATTTCTATTTCACGTACATTAAAAAGGAAAACAGATTTGAGAAGAGAAATGTTGAAACTAAAAGATTAATAAAGGGGAAAAAATTGACCCTAGGAGGAGGGGTTTAAATCGAGGACACGGAACAGGTGGATTTTTCACATCAACCTCGGTAAAAATTCTTGCAGAACTCAAATCTTCATCAGATCTGAGCTCACTGCACGAGTCATCTGAGGATTCATCCAAATAATTAGAAGAAATATCTGTATCTGTATCAGAATGTAGTTCATCACCTAACAAGAAAGTATTTTCGTCGTCTATTCCATCCATAATTTCCATAAGATTCACAAGCACGGCATACAGTAGAACAAAAATTTCAAAGAAAAGTTCCCGCTTTCCCGCTACATAGAAAAACCCGGATGAAAAGCATTTCATTTACATGGACAAGCCACGCCATCTGTTGAAAAATAATAATACTAAATCTCTTTCAATAATGAAAAATGCGAGCAAACCAGAAAAGGAAAAGAGAAAATATCGATGCCCGTACGCCGTACGGGCAAATCAGATAAGGCCAATTTCGGGTAGCACGTACACTGTACGGGCAAACTGCTTAAAGGGTTAAAGCAAAGGAACGATGAAAACAGTTTACATAGTCCAGATTTTAACTTTATCTATATTACGTAGTTTTAAAATAGGAAACTACTTGAATTTAGTAATGCTACTATTTAAAAATTATTAGCAGTTACTGTATTAACAGGTCAATTGAAAAGTCCCCGGCCTACCATATTAAAACACATTTTTTTGGTAAAATTAGTTTTTTTTTTATTCAACATAATTTCCTTCAAGGGTGATACACTGATTATAGCGACCCTCTAACTTTTCGATACCATTTTTGTAGTACGATTTGTCATTTTCTTCAAAATAGGCCTCAGTTTCGGCGATCACCTCTTCATTCGACGAAAATTTCTTCCCAGCGAGCATTCTCGAGATCTGAGAACAGGAAATAGTCGCTGGGGGCTAGATCTGGAGAATAAGGTGGATGAGGAAGCAATTCGAAGCTCAATTCATTGATTTTTGCCATCGTTTTCACTGACTTGTGACACGGTGCATTGTCTTGGTGAAGCAGCACTTTCTTTCCCTTCAAATGCGGCCGTTTTTCGGCGATTTCGTCCTACAAACGGTCCAATAACGCTATGTAATAGATAGTCCTTCCTTTTTCAAGGTAGTCAATGAAAATTATTCCATGCGCATCCCAAAATACAGACGCCATAACCTTGTCAGCGTGGCACCCACTTTGCACAGAGTTTTCTCATACCCAAATATTCGTGAATGATATGATGTACACGTTCAGTTGATATCTTTAGAGTGTCTGCAATTTCATTCAATTTCAGTTTACGGTCATTCAAAATCATTTTGTGGATTTTTTTAATATTTTCGTCGGTAACAACCTCTTTTGGGCGTCCACCGTCTTCGGTGCTAATTTCACCACGTCTGAACTTAGCATACCACTCCTAGATGGTTGATTTTCCTGGGGCAGTGTCCGGAAACTCGGCATCAAGCCAAGTTTTTGCTTCAACTGTATTTTTTCCCTTCAAAAAGCAATATTTTATCAACTCGCGAAATTCCTTTTTATCCATTTTTTTCACAATAACAAAAGTTGCTTCACTCAAAATGCTATAATTCACAAACGAATGATCCGACAGCTGTCAAATTTATACACGCATCTTTTGAGGGTAAGTGCTAACTAAAAAACATATGGATTTAATTCTAGTAGCGCCATCTATGTGTCAGGCCGGGGACTTTTCAATAGACCTGTTACATTTCGTGTTAGCATCATATTATTATATATTAACTATCTTAGTATAAAATATTATGGTCAATTAGCAATGTTTTCCCTTCAAAATATTACGTTTTCTCAATGGCCCCAATTCTTTCTTCAAAATGCACTTAAGGAACTTTTATTTCCCAACACTTACATCAATCGAAATAATTTTTCATTTAGAACTAGTCTACTACATCTGTGGACCAAGTTTCAGTGTTTAATAGATCAGTGTCCTTTTCAAATAGTTTTGTATTCACTTTTAGAAAATTTTCATCCATATCATCTTGAACTATTTATTTCTTCCGTCTCGATCGTTTCGACATACAGGGGGTGGACAAAAATATGGAAACACCTTGTAAAATGCATGTTTGAAAAGAAAGATTGATTTTAATGAAATATGTAGGTAGCGCTGGCGTTTTTGACTACTAACGCCACCTATACAACTCGTAAATGTGCTAAACAGTTCAGTTGTTGTCGGAGTACTGTTATGTGAGGTTGTCATTGCATTATGTCAGAGTTAACAGACTTCGAACGTGGGCAAATTGTTGGAGCACGTATGGTAGGTGCTTCCGTAAGCAAGGTAGCCGAGGTGTTTAGTGTTTCAAGAGGTACTGTATCGAAGATTTATTCCGCATATTTGAAAAGCGGAAAAACATCATCTGCTAAATCACAGCGCGGACGAAAGTGTGTGCTGAGTGATCGTGACAGACGATCATTAAGGGCAATTGTGACGAAAAATAAGAAGACCACAGTTGCAAAAGTTACTGCTGAAATGAATGTTGTGTTACAGAACCCTGAGAGTACCAAAACAATTAGAAGGGAGCTTCATAAACAGGGAATTTCTGGCCGTGCTGCAATTGAGAAGCCACTCATCAGTGATGCTAATGCCCGTAACAGGAAAAGGTGGTGTTTAAGTCATAAAGCCTGGACTATAGGGCAGTGGAAGCGTGTAATATGGTCTGACGAGTCTTCTTTCACATTGTTTCCCACTTCTGGCCGAGTTTACGTCTGGAGAACGCCATCTCAAGCCTATAATACAGACTGCTTGTTGCCAAGAGTGAAACATGGCGGGGGTTCTGTTATGGTTTGGGCAGCCATATCGTGGTTCTCTGCTGGCCCCATGATAACTGTGTCAGGGCACATGACTGCCAAGACTTATGTGAACATTTTGGCAGATCAAGTTCATCCCATGGTACAAACTTTGTTCCCCGATGGTGATGGTGTCTTCCAAGACGACAAAGCCCCTGTTCACACAGCTCACATTGTCCAGGACTGGTTTTCTGAGCACGAGGAGGATTTGTCCCATCTCCCCTGGCCACCACAGTCACCAGACCTGAATATTATCGAACCTTTGTGGTCTACATTGGAACGGAAAGTGCGTTCTCGTTATCCACCGCCAACATCGTTATCTGAACTTGCCACCGTTTTGCAGGAAGAATGGTATAATATTCCCTTGGCACACATACAGGAACTGTATTTATCCATTCCGAGAAGACTGCAAGCTGTTTTGGATGCCAACGGGTTTCCTACACCATATTAAGCAAAGAAACATGTTTTTTAAAAGGTGTTTCCGTATTTTTGTCCAACCCCTGTAGTTCGTTGGTTTCACAAATATGACCGCTCTAAAAATAAAATGCTTGCATTTTTTATCAGCTTTGCCTTACTCGAGAATGGTACTTGGAATTTGAGGTACCGTATTGAATTATTATTTTTATTTCTACACAACAATCCTTGCGCAGCAAACTGGTACAATATGTAGAATCGTGTCTTTTGATTCTATATAACGCATTCAGTGTTTCTTTCAGTGGTGGTAAATAACTGTCTTTCTCAAAATAAATAAAAGAAAAATAAACATTGGGTGAAACGAATTGCATATCGTTCGGCTCCGACTTGTCACGTCAATAATGTTCTGTAATGAGACGAGTAGGCTTAAAATAAAATTGAATTTATTGACAGTTAAATTTTTAGTGGGAGATGCATTAACCTTTCACATACATAACAGGGGGGGGGTATCCAATCATTACTACTGAATAATTCGATATATTAAAACTAACGTTTTTATATGGTGGCAAAGTTTATTAAAGAAAATTATTGAAATATTAGTTAAAATTGTTAGTTATTTGTAACTTTAAAATTTACTTAAAAAGAGACATTTGTGAGCGTATTAAAAAATTCATACTTCTCATAAAATCAAAATATGCATTTGAAAGTTTGTAAGTCATTCTATTAAAAAAAAAAAAATGGAAACCAGAATTGAGAAAAAATTAGTGTGATAAGACACGGCGCCAAATATTGGAATCTTTCTTTCTTGCGAATGATTACTGACTGAAAGTCAACAACCCTTACTATCTCCCCTTTGTTAGTTTTACGATACCTCATGTGGCGTGGGGAGTGCCCGGTGTTCCCAGAGGGGAAAAGAAATTTTTTCCTCAATCCTAAAAACGCCGAGGGGGAAAGAATATTTTGACTTATTAAAATTATTGAAATATTAGTTAAAACTTGTCGCAAACGTCTAAATATTGCATTGTTAGGCGAGTACGAACGATTCC
>BMAW01113863.1:0-10270 GCA_019974015.1 Nephila pilipes
CAGAGCTTTGAATTCTTTTTTTTAATGTGAAATTTTATTCAAAAAAACAAACAAACAAACAAACTCGTTAGACAATAGCTGTCCCATAAAGACAAATAAGAGTTCTATAAAACAAGTTTGTCTGTAAAAGCTGTATTGCTTAAGAAAAAATATTCAAAAAAAATTATTAGTACTTAATCAAATAGTGCACTATTTAGTAGCGGAAATTAGTAGAGAAAACGTGTTTTCTTTACTAATTTTACACATAATATTTTCAATTTTTATTATTTTTATTGGTGAGTAAAATGCTAAGAATGCTTTTATTTTGTCTTAATTTTATGAAAATTTATTTTCGGTTGAAATTTTAAGTAAATTTGTGAAAAACGTTTTCAAGCTTAGTTTTGTAGGAAACTTGAGGGAGTCAAAAATATTCTCGATTTCAAAATTTGACACAACCTAAAGTCAAGTGCATAAAAAAAAGATCAAATAATTTTTCAAATCCCCTCTTCAGTATTAGTACTTTTATTTAAATATTCTTATTAAAATGTTTTTCACTTTTCTTTTTAATAAGTGTGAAAAAAAATAATAAGTCTACTCCCCACCCCACCCCCGATATTTAAAAAAGCGTTTATCCCCTTTTTTTAAATAAATATATTCCATTCTTTCTGACTATTATTTTTTTCTCTTAATTTATCTAATCAGTTTTTTGTAGTTTGCATTTCACTTTTTATTTTTCTTTAAAAAAACGGCATATATTTCTTTCGTAAATATAACAATTTTACATTTTTCATAAGAATGTAAGTTTATATAAATTATTATTTCAGTAGTTACCAATTTTCAAAGAAAATGTGATATTGAACAATAATAGTGTTAAGAATATTATCCATTTAATTATTTGTTAAATGAAAATAAAAGAATGCTCAATGAGGAAATTAGTGATTTTGTAGTCTGTAACTCGCCTTTAAATTTGACTAATCATTAGAGATATATTTTTTATTTTTTTTCTAGTTTGTTTTTTAAAATTATAAATAATCAAACTGATGTTATTTCTTTATTAAACTTAGTAAAAATTTGTTGCTTCATAATATTTTACGATATACAGGAAATTAACCACACATTTTTCACATTAATTTGACGTTTCTAAGCTATCGAAAGTGTTTTTAAATAAATAAAGTTTGTATTATAATATTTGATATTTGTGTAGTAATAATTTTATATAAATTTTTAAAAGGTGTTGCACAAATTTTTTATTCCTTAATATAATATAAAAATTATTTATTTCTGAATCATTCAAGTTTAAATAAATTACTCGTTTTTTCATTGAGGATTGATGATTTATTATTTTACGACGAACATTTATGAAAGAACAATATTAAAACAAAGAAAATGTTTTGTACAAAGTCTTGCGAATAACAGATTAAGCCACCCAAGGCGCGATTTTTTTATAATTATTATTAAATTACTCAGTTAAATATAAGAATTAAAATAAGCGAGGAAAAATAAAGAAATGGACAATAGAAAACTTTTTCGAGATTAAAATTAAAGTAAACGATAAATTATTAAATTTAATATATTTAAGCTAAATGTAATTAGAATTGAAGCAAACGATAAAAAATTGATAAGTGATTTGGTACTCTAAAACGCCCCACCTAAAACAATAGCCCCATAGGTGGGTAATAAAATCCACACTAATTTCAATTCAATAAGAAACACTTATTTCTTTATCAGACAGCTATTCTAGTTTAGATATAAGTAATCATAAATATTTACAATACTTAAAATCTATTTTAAAACTGCTATTACTATTTTTGAAGGACTAATTTATATTTCTTTTGAATACCTCAATTGATTTCAACTGCTCAAAATAATACAATATTCTTTGAAAGGTTTTTAATGTATTTTGCGCAACGGCCATTTTAAATAGAGCGAGAAAGCCAAATCGGTTGTGAATGGACATTTCTGTGACCATGCTGTTAGCCACGTGCCAGTTGAATGATCTTCGTGCCATCTGCGTAAACATTTACTTGACGTACGGCAAGGTGTTGAAATGAAGAAAAAAAAGTAATCAGTCTCTTGCTCAGTTTAGATTTCCGCAATCGTGTATTCAGAACCTTGAATTTGACGTCAGCAAATCAGGTGTAAGTAGTTAATAAATTGTATATTTATTGTATTCACATACACAAGAAAATTTTTTTCTCTATAGTTATTTTTAAGGCTCCCGTCGACCGACCATTTTGAATTCGTGAATGTAATGTTAATCCCATGGAATTCCTTCTACCATCCTCAACTCTGTAATTTACATGAATGCAAACAAGCGCATCCGAAAGAACAAAATAATAATAATAATAATAATAATGAAGGTTTCTGCGGAATTTCATGTTCCCTCCGACTTTTAAGAATATTTTTACCCGTATTTTAATGATTCCTTTGTGAGTTTTCCAATCTTTGAAAAATTTTCTAAAATGTTTTCAAAAATAGGAGGTGAAATTTAGTTCCACAGAAGCCTTCATTATTTTTTGCTCTTTGGAAATCACTTCTTTGCAATTAAATAGGATTTGGCTGTATGACAAAATGCATTTTCCTGTTAAAATGTCGAGTTAGCACCTCCTAATAAAGGCCCAAACGATATCTGATGATCATATAGCATAGCTTGATATTGTGCAGAGTCAAAACTTCCCGAAATTCATTGTAAATCGCACACGCTATTATGATTAAAGGCTCCCCAAAATATTTTATTGATTCTCCTCCCATTTGTCGACTGAAACATTCTTTACATTCATTCCTAAAGTCAAGTCAATACCGTTTGTAGCCATTGGGACCGAAAGGATTAAATTTCTTTTGATCAAAAAATACAATTTGCTTCTACTTTTCATGATGCGACATTTTTAGCCCATTTCAGTTTTTCTTCTAGATGATGTTTCAATAACTTCGGATAAATGATTATCTACAGAGCCACCTGTATAGAATTTGACTCACGAATACAGATACTTGTCCTCTTTGCGACCATGGCGTGATCATGACTGGAGAACACCTCAGCTTATGCCCTGCCGTCCTCAGTGTTTTTAACTCTTTTAACTCATCGTCTTTAAGTGTTACTGACAACGTTTTAGCTGACTGCTTGTATCGTTCTTCACTGTATTGGGTTACTCGTCGACTCATGACTGAAAGGTCGGAGATGGACATAGGATGAAAAAAAAAAATAACTTCGGTGTTTGCTTCATTTTCATGAATTTTGTAAAAGTATTTTATCTAAGATACTTCCAAACTATGACACGTGAATTTTTTTTTTACTAGAATGTTCCAAAATGTTAAGAGTTCCGAAGACTTTTTTTAGTTGATGGTCCAAAAATTTGTCAGTCGTTCCATGGCGTTAAATTTTTTTCCTTCCAGATCATTTTATTTTATTTTGTTTCAATCATCTTTTCTAATTATGGTACTGTGAATGGCAACTTTAGAACGCTTCATTAAACTCTTATTTCTCCTACAGATTTATCAGTACGCTTCTGCGATAACATTTTCTTACTTCGCCCTAAGATAACTCTTTACGCCGCGGAAACTTCAAATAAATCGTGGATAACACAATCAAAACCTGCACCTTTGCTTTTCAGATAATACGGTCATGAAATACTAACGCATAAAATGTATTTATAATGTATCTGATGTGAAGCATAAAATGCTAATTTTCTCAGGTGATAATATAAATTCTTAACAGATATCATCAATTTTTAGAAAAATGAGGAAATCTCAGTAAGATTTAGAATAATTTTTAAAGTTACACTTACAATAGAAAGTGTTTCCTGATCTATTTTAAATACAAACTCTGCATATTACGTCTTCTTCAGAAATGCGCAAATTCGTTAGTTATTTATAATTTCTAAACACAATGTATAATAACATACGCGTATGCTCAAATATATCAACAAACATTATTATACCTTTTAAACCCTCCATTTGTCTCCTCTAGATAGTCTTTTTGTTGTGTAAAATTAATAAGAAACACGACGAATGGTAAAAAATACGAAGTGAAAAAAAAAATGGTTGCATTCTATCCAGAAAGCGTTATATAATCTAGATCTTGCTGTAATTCTAACATTTTTATTGCTTCAATTTTTGAAGAAGATTTTTGAAATTTAACTTCGAATCTAGGTCAAGGCTAATGAGAAGTTTTCATAATAATAAAAATTTATTTAGATGAATTTGAAGCAAGTTTTCTTTCTGAAGCTCCTTAATTACTTATATCCAATACACGTAGACTGAGCCTTACGTTTCAACAAGCAATTGAATCATTGGCAGAATCAACACATATCAGAGTTTCCTGAATTATTTTTTCCTCTTATATGCCCTAGATCTTTTCTCAGAATTGAATTTACAACTATTATCAATAGTCCACAAAAAAAAAAAAAAAAAAAAAAAAAAAAAAAAAAACACCGTTTCGATTTAGGTGTAATTAAAATTCGACCGAATCTTTGAAATCATATAAAAGATATTATGCAATGGATTACAATGTGTATAAAAAATGGCACTATCCCAATTTATATAAAGATTTACTTCTGTAATTAGGTTCTGAATACGATAGTTGGTTCTTTTGGAAAATAATGGAGGAAAAAGACATTAAAAAAGAAAAATTGAATGAATTTTGTGGAAGAAAAATTATTCGATGTCATCATAAGAAGAATATATTGCCAATAAAAGCTGACGATGATAATATTGTAAGCAAATTTATCTCAGAAGATGATTTAATAAGGAATAAAGCATTACTATATTGTTTCATATTGGCGAATATATTTATGAATTTATATTCTTAATATCTAAATCAGTGACACCTGCTTTTCTGTTCATTTGACAGAGAAACACCCATCATTATTTAGAAGAAATAAAACTATGAGTTCCATTTTCGTGTAAAGGGTGTCTAAAAGGCGTATCACTGTGCTCAAAATAATGAGGGTGGACTAAAGATAGAAGTTAAGTGACCAAACCCAAAAATAACGAATTTAGTTTTAGTACAGAGGTAGCCTTATAAGGCGGACGTTTTATTGAAAACAGAAAGCAATTATATTAGGTTTCTAAAATGCAAAAAAAAAAAAAAAAAAGGGGAGAGTATTTCTTAGTAAATTCTTTCTTTCTATACATTCAATCAAATCAATAAGTTAGCCTGGTTTTCGATTTTTTTTTTATCCATGTTTTTGCAGGAGATAAGCACAACAATATTGCAAAATATAAAAGTAATAATTTCTTAGATTTTAAAAAAAATTTACTGTGTATTAATGAGCTTAGGTTATTTTTAAGTTTATGGTAATTTATTTAGGTTTTAATGTTTTGATTACTTTTCCTTTTTTTAAATTTGAAATTCTTTTCCTTTCGAAAATTTTGATGATTCTTAGTTTATACCTTGATAGCGTTATTACTAAAGTATGGTGATTGAAACTGTTACACTGCTTTAAACATTAAATTATTAATCTTCAATCGGTACCTCGTAATTTTAGCCGTTACCGTTACCGTTACTGCTTTAAACACATATTTTTCATTCCAAATTACGAGACGGTACTTATATTACATTGTCTCCATCTTTGTTTTTCCTTATTTCTTTCTTTTCCTTTGAGATATGCTATTTTTGGGGTAGTTTGGGTAGTCATTAATTTAAAATTACACTTTTTAAATAAAGTGTAATTTTAAATTAATGATTTACCTATGCTTTATTAAAATTATTAAGCATAATTTGTATTTCAGAAGACTTTAGCTTTTTTTATTGTACCATTTTGTATGTTTTTAATTTAGAATAATTTTTTTTATTTTGTATGGTTATTTAGATAATTTACTGCAATTTTCCATTTCATTTTGTAGTATTCATTCACATACATAGGTTATTAATTTTAATAATTTTTTCATGTTTGTTTTCACCGGTCTTAATCTGTATTTTAATAAGATTTATATAATTAAAATTTGTCTAAGTAATATTCATAATTATTTACATTTTTGTACACATACACGTCCATGCGTATACGGTATCAAAGCTTCAAATTGATAATGATTAATACACTCATGGACAAAAAAATTAGCGCACCAAGAAGGAGTCGTCAAAATGAAACGAAATTTTACATACGTAATGACTACTTTGATATAATTAAATGATTAGAAAATCAAAGAAAAAGGATCATTTATTTCAGAGAAAAAAGAAAAGAACAGAGGATTTAACACCCTGTAGCGCGAATGCACGATGCGATACGATCGGGCATTGAGGCATACAAGTTCTGTATGATGTCTTGAGACATTTCGTTCCATATTTCCTGTAACCTTGTCTCTAGTTCGTTCAAACTCGTGGGATGCCCAACTCGCCGTCCCAAATGATCCCAGATATGCTCGATTGGAGAGAAATCTGGGGATCGGGCAGGCCAAGGAAGGGTAGTAACAGTGCGGAGACAGTCTTGTGACACCCTTGCCGTGTGAGGCCGAGCATTGTCTTGTTGAAAAATGGCTCCTGGGAGCCGTTGCATGAGTGGCTACACATATGTTTGCAGGATGTCATGGACATACCGCTGGGCTGTCATGGTGCCACGGATCAATACTAGGGGTGACCGTGTGTAGGCAATGGCACCCCATATCATCACACCAGCTGTGGGAGAGGTGTGTCGCTGTAAAGCAAAGGCAGGGTTGAGGCGTTCACCACGGGGTCTCCACACACGAATACGATTGTCATCACTGCTGAGATCCGTCGCTAAAGACGATCTGGTTCCATTCCGCTGCAGTCCAGTTTCCTCGTGAGCGGCACCACTCCAAACGGAGGCGTCGATGGGTGGGCGTCAAGGCCAGCACGCGTAATAGGCCCCGCTATCCCAAATGTCCTTCAGCCAGGCGCCTTCGTATGGTTCG
Source organism: Nephila pilipes (assembly GCA_019974015.1). Lineage (NCBI taxonomy): Eukaryota > Metazoa > Arthropoda > Arachnida > Araneae > Nephilidae > Nephila > Nephila pilipes. Next base: position 6,847 of record BMAW01113863.1, read on the forward strand.
AGAAGACATAGGGGGCCCTAGTGAAGGTGCTACCTGTGCCTGGATGGCGGACGATGAAGCAGTTGGCTGTACGCGTGCTTTTCTTACGATGTGGCGGTCTTCTCGACGACTGGTCTGTCGAGGACGTTCTGAGCCTGGTCTGCGCGTAAATGACATCTCTCGGATCCACTGGTCCCAACACCACCTCACAATACAATCAGAGCGGCCTAATTGAAGAACTACTCGCCTAGCTGACCACCCAGCTTCCATCATGCCGGTGATTCTCCCCCTCTCAAACTGCTACAGCTGTTCATATTTTCTTCGAAAATGGCGTAATGGCATATCTACCTCAGCTCTTCCTTTGTAAACGATTCAGCACACTCAAACAAGCTTTGGTTATCTGTTTAATACTCCACGGAGAACGACTTTAAACGCCCTCTACCGGCTATACGTAATGCGTAATCATGCTGTATTTCTAATTATTTGCATATCTCCCCGACATGTACCTTCATCCCAAGTTTCGTTACTATCCCGCAATTATTTCTTGGTGCGCTAATTTTTTTGTCCATGAGTGTATTTACTGATCGCACAATAATAATTAAATTACTTTAACAGTAATCGACGATGTACAATGGCCTCAAAATAACATGATATAGATTTGCTAGATCATGCTTCAATTTTGTCATCTGGCTAAAAACTGTGAGACCTATTGGGGTACGTGTATAAGCAACGTAAAGTTTTCATGAATAAGAATTTGTAACCACTTTCATAGAAAATTCTCAAAAATGGCTGCAATATTCTAGTCTGATCGTGTATGTTATCAAGTACTTGAATTTAGTAGCTGTAAATAAATAAATTGTCTTTTAATTTGGTCATTGTCTTCAAATTCGTAAAAAGGAAATCTGAAATTTGCTGTAGCAGCAATTAACTAAAAGAACATATTTATAATAAAAAGGGGTATCTTTGTATTAACTATTCTCTTTGAAGAGTTCTTTTCCTTTAATTTGTATTGTGGGACATCTTTTTTTTTTTTACCTGCTAAGGTTCATTATTACAATACTCCCTCTGTAATCCTTCACTTCACTTTTCCAACATTTTTACACAGACAGATAAGTCTTACATACGTTTTTAAGCATTCTACTTTAATGGAATAATGTAAGCTATCAATAAAAAAGTTCATTTTTTGTAATTTTAGCTATTTCATATGTTTGATACTTTAGATATTTGCATTTGAAGCTATATACATGAAATATTACATAATTATACAAAGCTTTGTTGTTTTAATTCCTTTCTATTAATGATTTTCTAGTAATCCGGTGTTTTAAGTAATCCGGCAGTGCATTTATCGGATATCTGTCGGATTATCGAAAGAAGTACTGTAATTATCCGTAGAAATACTTTTTTAAACTAGTACAGATAACATTACATGAAACGTATTAATAATGGTAATTAATATTACTATCATCCGGATATTTATTTCTTTTGCAAAATGTTGGTAACATGAGTTCATCAACTGTTAGCTTGCATGTAACGTAATTGAAAGTTCTTTCAACGAAAAGAAGATGATCTTTCAAATCTAGACAAATAATATCTACAATGGTGCCTTTGAGCTCTATTTTACTCTTGCAGAAGGAAAAGCTGTTACGTACTCACTTGGTTTATCAACAGATGAAACCAAGAAGTTGAATACAAGCAACACAATTCCATCGGTGTAAGAAAAGACTAAAAATAATTTCTCAAAATGGCATCCGAAAAGAAGACCGGTGAATTACGATTCGAAGAATGCGGAAGTGAAGCCATCGATCTATCATATCAAACTTAAGCCTCTTTCTCTGACTTTAATGAAACTGTATAGCTGAAAAATTTATTGAAAAATTAATCCTTTGTCACCATTTAATGATCAATGGGGAAGTTTTTTTTTTTATTATTATTGTTGAATAACAAGCAACGTCCCTGTGTACCACTAAGTATTACACAGGGCTTACAGAAGTAAGTATAAAACAGTATATTACAGTAGACAAAAACAACAAAAACATGGGACTAAACAATGTACAAACAAAAATTAAGAAAGATTATAAATATCTTCAATATATTAGATAAATGATAAAAATGATAAAATAATATAAAATGATAAAAAGAACAAAAGAACTTTTACTAGAAATTAAATTACTAAAATTTGGAGGCCAGTTAATGTTTAATTTTTTCAAAGCTAATTTAAGAATATTTCTCTGTGAGACAAATTTTGAACATAGAAACAGAATTTGCTCAATGTCCTCATCACCTCCGGCACTGCAGTTGCAAATTGTATTCGAACTTAAATTGAATCTATTCAGATATTTTTTAAAGTTACCGTGACCTGTTAGAAATTGCGTAATTTTAAAGCTAGTGAAGATGTGATGGTAAGACATTCTTATATTGACGTCTGGAAAAAATCTTTTCGTGATGCTTGCTATATTTGATTTAATATATATTTCGTTCCATGATTTCAGGACACTTTCCCTCATAATCTTTTTAAAATAGGATTGAGGAATATTAACTTTAAGATCAATTTCCCGCTTCGTGGCAGTCTTTGCCAGAAAGTCAGCCCTTTCGTTGCCATAAATACCAGAATGTCCACGTACAAAAGAAAAACAAACAGTAATGTTCTGATCTTTGAGGTGTTTGAGATGCTGTTGAATTTCAACAACAATATCATTCGAGGAAGAAAAGTTTTTTAATGTTTCCAAGGATGAGAGTGAATCAGAACAAATCAAATAATTCGAAGCAACACAGTTTTGTTGAACAATCCATTTGATGGCGAAATTTAAGCATAAAAGTTCTGCCACATAAACAGTGCACTCGTCTCTGATTCTGTATTGTAAGTACTGAACTTCAATACCTTTCCGAAAGACAACAAAACCAAAACCCACCCTACCATCAATTTTACTGTCATCAGTAAAAACCGTGATAGGGAATTCTTCCTCAGAGTTTGAACTATATTCAATCAATTGTATGGCATTTCTCTCTGAAGGGTGGGAATATCAGAGGGAAGCAAAACACAATCATAACCTGAAGAGGAAGAGGCTACGAGCTCTTCTCTGAGAGCAATGTCATTTAAAATAACAATGTCAATTGGCGGAAAACCAGAAATTATAAACACAGCTTCATAATTTAAAGTTCGATATCCAGAAATAGCTCGAAGGAGTATTCGTCTTTGGATCCGTCTCAAAAGTTTAGAATTAATTTTCTTCTTTAACGAAACACCCCAAACCCTTGAGCCGTACATAATGAACGGTTGAATTCCTTGTTTATAGATAAGTGAATGCACGTTAAAATTGATGCCATAAGTGCTTCGTGCAACTCTGCCCAATCCCTGTTGCAGCTTTTCACACTTCTCTGATATGTAGGTTAAATGGGACTTCCATGAAAATTTACAGTCAATAATAACACCAAGATATTTCATTTG
>BMAW01113871.1:3660-43722 GCA_019974015.1 Nephila pilipes
GAATTAAACTAGAATCAATAATAATTTCAATACTCCTCTAGAACTTTCAACTGTAAGGCTTTTCATAATCTGCACATTTGATTGATATAACGTGAACAATAATTTTATAAGAATGGAAAGAAGTGTATTTTGATTTCTTAAGGTATTCCTACATTCCAAGTAACTTCCATAGGAGTTTTTCCCCCACTCGATTTATGATAATGAGTTTTACAATCATTATCGCTCTGAATTTCAGTAAAGAATAATCACCATCCGTTACTAAAACGCGGAAGGAAATCGCGATCACTTTCAATCTCAAATTAAATCTCTTTTCTCGCTAGTCTTTTCAAAGCGAACTTTAAATGCTTCAGGCAAAAGAATATTGTCTAGGTAATGGGGAAATTCATGCAGACGAGAGTTTTAAAGATTTCTGAATAAAAAAAATAAGCTATTTGAGCGTTGCTTCAGCGAGAGAATAATATTTGCATTTTACTAACAGTTTTTTAAATAAAAAATTCGTCTTAGTGGGTAGCAAAAAAAATCTTTACAGATGCATTTTTAAGAGGAGAAAAAACGATACTTTTCTAAATTTTATCAAGGATGTTAAATATTGAATTTCGGCGGCAAAAGGCAGAATCTCCTATAAAGAATATTTATTTTCAGTTTTTTAAAAGATTTGTGGATAAAGATAAATAATATTAGAATTTTCGATAAAAATTAATCTAAATCGATATTTGATCTAGGAAAAACAGTCGGGTTTAAGGGAATAATTGCATATTTAAAGCTACGCATGTTAAATTGCTTTCCAAAATTATGAACTTTCCAAAAGTAAAATCAAACTGTTTATTTTATTACAATATAATATTAAGGTGAATGAAGACACAATCAAGTTGACCATTTAATTTTTTTTTTTTTTTTTTGAAATTATTATTGCTTAACCCTCAGTCCATTTAGAAAAAAACAATATCAGCAGACAAATGTAATGATGAATTACGTACAGATAGTATTAATCTCCAATTAATTAAGATCATTTATTATATGATTTTTTTTTATAAAATTAGTAATAATATGTTTCGTAATAATACCATTTGATATATTTTGGTATCAGCACACCTCTCCCAAGTTCTTGTGTTACAATTCATAGCAGGTGTCTTTCTGGTTTAAATAAACTTTAAGGTTATAAATAGACGTATGATATACCTCTATTCATATTCACTTCTAATAAAATAAAACTTTTAGTTTTAGGATGCGATTTCTATGAATAATTTCATTCATTTTAGCATATAATTATTACATTAGTTTGACTCCAACTGCGAAGTGATTTCATGTATTTTCCTTATTATTGTTATAAATCTTTTCACATGAAGGAAATAGTTTTGAATTTTCAATATTCCCTGCAAATTACTTGCATATAATATTGTATAATTTGTATTAAAGCAAATTTTAATTCAGTACGACTTTTTTTGTTACTTTTTTAAATATGTACATGAAGGGATCGGTTGACTCGTTTTCAGTAAAATGTTAATTTAATATTTTTTTTAAGTTAGATGTCACAATGTTCACAACGTGATAATTAAATTGTAAAATATGTTTGATAATATATCTAACAAATCCAAAAATGAACAGAAAAAGACATTTTGGAGTTTGAATAATAAGTTAAAAACTTATGGAATAAGTGTTACCTTAAAATTCGTGTCACATTCATTTGGTATTTATGCAGGTCTTACAGGAAAAGGCTCAAAAGATAAGAAATTAAGATTTTTAATTAGAAATGCGTTATCAGGTAAGGGATCTAGCACTGATGCGTGTCATCACAAACTTTATGCAATTATGTATCCCTAAAAAACGTGAATCCAAAACTATAATAGTTACACACACACACACACATATATATATATATATATTACGTCTAACAACTTCAACAATTAGCTTCTACCTGTATCCCTAAAAGACAAGATTAACTGGTTACTTTAGTACATGACATGCTAGACATATATTTAAGAAAAAATCAAGTATTATATATTTAATTTCATCATAATTAATTCTGATAAACAAAATATCAATTTCAAGTAGGATATTGTAGAAGAAAATAATCGTAACATATATATTCTCTAAAGCTGTTTTTGTTTCATTTTTAAAAACATTTTATTTTTCCATTATTTACAGGGTTAACGACTAATATCTAGAAATTAGCCAGTTGCAAAAATGTTACTATTTTAAAGAGGAGCAAGAAATTTATTTTGCTACATGTTTCCTTTTAATTAGCTGTTTATCTACAACTGTTATGCTATTCGTAATGAAGTCTGGCAAGGTACTTATTATTTAAAATCTTATCTCCAGAATCTCAAAAATTGAAAGATTAATAAATAAATAAATGCATTAAACTCCTATTTTTCTTGATTAAATTAGTTGAGTACCTTTAAGAATAGCAAAGATTTTCTTAAATAAATATCAAATTGAAGTATTATAAATAAACATTAATTTAGAGAATAAGAAAGATTTTTGAAAGATTTAAAGCAAATATTACTTATTATAGCCTAATAAATTTCATATGATTTTGAAATGTAAATATTAGTTTCTCTTTTCTGAAGTTAGTAACACTTAAATATTGTTAATATTATCTTAAAATACATAAGGATCACTTTCTTTATAAATCGGTACGATCTACTGACTAATTTGAAATTGAAAAATAATTGCAAATTTCATATCTTACTTCTTATTACTAATGCGAACTGTAAATGGAATAAAATAGTAAGAAAAGAAACATTGATAATATCATACTGGTGAATTTAAAAAGCGAGGTCTTAAATTATTATAATCACTTAAACTTCAAAATATAATCAGAAAAAATGCTTTAATGAAAGTAAATGGTATATAAAACATAAGATCATTGCAGTACTTTGTGATAATGATGCTCCTACTTGCCTGAAGAAGACAAGCCTCTGAGTGGCTGAAGTCTATCTGCTTATTTCGATGTTTATTGTGAATCAATTGCAATGCTGTTAATGTTGTTCCATTGTTGATATTTATTAAATACTTTGAAAATGAATTTCGATATAAGGAGCCTCAGAATTTACTAGACAGTCAGATGGAAAGTAAATGTTACAACTGGAAATGGCAAAAAAGTATGTATTGAAAGACTAATTTGAATACATTTCGTACAATAACGAATAATACAATGTAAAAATGAGTCTCGATTTTATTTTGAGCACTTAGCTGGAGTCATGCTTAAATGATAGAATTTTACTTGAACAAATGTTGTACAAATTAATCGAACGTTATCTTAGCAATGATACAATAAAGCAGTATTACTTATATTGACGATATTGATATAGCTATTTGATCAAAAATTTGAAAAAAAAATGTTCAGAGGAAAAAAAATTGGAAAGTTCAAAGCATTTTACGCTGAGAGATTGCGCTTATCCTACGATGATATATTCATTTGATGCCATAATTTATAATTTATGTATCACTAAAAGTTAGCATTGAATCGGTTAGTGCAGATATATATGACGAAAATTAATTTATAGAAATACATGTGCTTTAACTGAAAATTTCATTTGAAACTTTTTTTAACAAAATGAAGCATTTGAATTGGAATACGATTGTGCAACAAGTCAGGTAGTCAGTGAGATATAGTTAATCATGATAAAAAATAAATGAGATAAAGTTAATCAAATTTAAATGGTCGATTTTCCTAAAAAACACACCAAAACTTACTTGAAACTCCAGAATCACTTATTAGTATATTTCAAACAAGTAATAATTAACAATTAGTGACACAATTAATTAAATTTTCTTTCCATTATACCACTTATAAAACTAAACCCATTGTTTATTTCATAGAAAGGTAAAAAGATGTATTTAATAATAAAATTTATGTAAAATATCAAAATTGATATAGTGAGAGATTTAGTATACATTAAAATACTCTAGGTTTTATGCCTATTCTAATCTAAGAATGTTTTGTTTGAGTTTACAAGAGAAAAATGAAATTGCCGAAAATACAGCATGGAAATATTAAACATATCTTTACCATGTATGTAAAAATGTAACAAAGAAAAAAAAAGTTATGCCTTCAAAAATCAATGAAACTGGAGTTCGTGATTAAAAGAAGTTTGGACTCCAAAAAATCAGAAATGAGAATTCTCAATTTAAAATAATGTTAAAAAGTAGAAAAAAGAAATCAAATATAAAAAAGTATATAATTTTTATATAAATGTAAAAGTATAAAGCTCTTATAAAAAAGTATATAAAAATTTAACTTATCATTTTGTGTACAGAAATTGGGTTACAATTCTAGAATTATTCTTGTATTAATGTTTTGTGATGTGGAGAAAATATTGCAACTTTTAAGTGAAATAACAAAAATATGTTGAATATTTGTTAGTGCACAATTTTTGCACTTAAAGATTTGTGGCACAAATGTGTAAAATATAAAATGCACAATATCTAATCATGATATTTAAGCAATACATTTATCTCTTATTTCTTTTATTAAATTTTTATTCTTATATATCCTACTATTTATCATTATTTATTCCTACATTAAAACAAAATATTAATTTTTCAATTCTCAACGTTATGGTTCAACTCCAAATTATTTGTTTTACTAAAAGTAAGTTGTGCTTTCTTTTAACACGTTTTGACAAGTTAAGTCTGAAAAAGATGTCAAAAAGTTTTGACGTGTCTGAAAATTCTTGAGATGCTTGAAACTTCTCATGAATGCTATTTAATATAAAATGTTTCATGAATAAAAGTGTTACATATATATATATATATATATAAATAAGTAATCATTGACAAAAATGGCGATATAACTCTTAATTAACAAAAACTTTAGAAATAAAAAAACGCAAAAGTTTTAAAATAAAATCATCGGCTTCTTATGGAATTAATTTAGAGAAGAAAATCATCCATAAACTTTTGTTAATGAATCATCATCAATCAATCATAAAAAATCCTTAAATATCAATACAAATCAAACATCATCAATTAGCATCAATTACAAATAATACTCAATCATTTTTTTGAAAAAAAATATTTGTATTTAGGTATTCATCATTGAATTTGATTCAAGTTTGATTATAAAGTAATACTTAAAAATTGCTGAAGTGTCAGATGAATTTTTAAACGTTTTCTTATAGAAATGTATTTGTTTGAGGAAATTAAATTCTTTGATTTAAGAACTATTTGTTTCTTAAAATTTTCCGAATACCATTTGGTTATACTTTTACTTTAAATACCTATTTCTTTTGGGAAATATTTAAGCATATGAATTATATCTGTACAACAAATTTTATCTCATATCTGCTAAAAAGCAATATTTTCAATATATTATCACAAGTTACGTAATTTACCAAAACTCCCCAATAGTTTACACTTTATTAGTTGAATGATCGGCTAATTTCAAAATATCAGTCTTAATGCATATGTTTTTCCTCAGAACTATAGAAAATATTTAAAGATGAATAAACAACATAGAAAGGAATGAAAAGTAACCTGTTTTTCGATTTCAGTTCTGAGTTTCATACAATATCTCTATAAATAGCGGTAAAATAAAACAAATAAAAGAGAACAAATAAAGAGATGTTGTATTATCTATTGATTATAAATAAAAATAAATAGCTTAGATCTTTAAAAGACGATTATACTCTCAAATCAAACAGTGCATTTTAAATATTAAGAAAACTTCTAAGTATTTATTAATAACATATATAAATTATTACTAACATAACATTATGCATATTCGATGAAGGATTACTGTTGGTGAAGTTTTATACACTAAAATATTTTATATGTACATGCTATGAATTAGGTTTTGTAAGAGGGAAGATTTTGTAAAAATAAATTAAAGTATCAAAATTTTGATTAAAATTTACTATTAGAAAAAATTAAAAAATAAAAAGTATGATACTTAAAAGAGAAAAAATAGAAAGAAAAATAAGTTTATAGTAAAATAGTACAGACACAAAATTGTTTGTTGTTTGAATGAAATGAAAAATAAATGAGATAAGTAAAACGCTCGTGTATGCATGCATTTATTAGCAACCCCGCTTGGTCTTAAATAGTTATTACGAGAACGGGGACACATTTATAAAATAAACATATAAATTTTACGATATTACACTTGTACCTCAGTTTTCTACCTTTAACAAACTCACTAAATCTGTTAATCCTTTTACAAAAATTTTTTTTATCTGAAAACAAAGAATTGTATTGTATAATATTCTCACCTGTTATGAGGTATGTCTTTTTACATATGTAAATTAGGAGAGTTACAGATATTATAATTATTACGTACTATAATTACAGTCAATACGCAATTATGAATCCACTATATTTTGTTCTTTGATATTTGAGGAAATATAAACTATCTTGGAGATATACGCTATAGGAAATATAAGCTATTGAAGCTATCTTGCCTGAAGATAAACTTTTAGGAAATAAAGGTTCACCAATGGGTAATTGAATTAAAAGTTATTAATCATTTTGATATCATAAGACAATATAATATCAAGACGATATCAATATAATATAAATTTATCTTAGAAACCTAACCTCTTGAATTCCGAATGAAAAAAATCGAGTAATTTTAAATGAAAATATTAATCAAAACGGTACAGTTTTTTCAGAACGCTTAGAATAGGTATCTCATGACTGTTGCATTCGGTTGTTGCTATCCACCCAAAAATGTTAAGTATGTTATTCATGTAGCTAAAGTTGAGAATTCCAAGCTATCATGTTGGAAATAGGAAGCTAGATGTGCGAAATAGCTTAAAGACAGTTCATTTAATAAAACTCTAAAAGTCACCATAATCAAATCAATCTTTAGAATATAGGTTCTTAAAATATACCATAATCAGTAATCTAAGGTTTCTCAAACGACAATTTTATCAAATATATACTTAAGTCAAAGAAAGCAGTTACCAGAAACGCTATTGTTTAATTTTAATAAGCATCTGCGTAATGTTAATAATCTTCCACCTCCTTCTCTCTCTCCTACAGGTGCCAGAATCATTTGCCATATTATTTAACTCTTAAGTAAATAGATATTTTTATACTTTGACCTTTATTAATTAATATTGTCACGTAGGTAATCGAGAGAGCAGTTTAGTTTAGTTTAGTTTTTATTAACGTCGCACTAGAAGCAACACGAGGGCTATTGGCGACGGACCTCGTAATTTTGAACCACGGTCAAGTGACGAGGACGACACCTGAGCTGGCACGCCCCTCTCCTAACATCCACACCACGCCAACGGGAGGACTTTGGGCCCCGAACAGATTTAACGTGCATCAGCCGCGGCTACACGGTGGGTCTTTGGGGGCCAAGGATCGAACCCGCGACTGAACAAAAACCGCCTGCCGCTATCCACGACCTTGACCACTAGGCTACCGCGGCCCCCATCGAGAGAGCAGAATGAAATACAGACACAATAAATATCCAAATAACATTGTTTGTTAACAGAGGACAGTTAACAGGTCAATTGAAAATTCCCAGGCCTATCATAGTAAAACCCATATTTTTGGCAAAATTAATTTTTTTTATTCAACATAATTCCCTTCAAGGGTGATACACTGATTATAGCGACCCTCCAACTTTTCGATACAATTTTTGTAGTACGATTTGTCCTTTGCTTCAAAATAGGCCTCAATTTCGGCGATCACCTCTTCATTCGAAGAAAATTTCTTCCCAGCGAGCATTCTTTTGAGATCTAAGAACAGGAAATAGTTGCTGGGGGCCAGATCTGGAGAATACGGTGAATGGGGAAGCAATTGAAGCCCAATTCATGGATTTTTGCCATCGTTTTCACTGACTTGTGACACGGTGCATTGTCTTCGTGAAGCAGCACTTTCTTTTTCTTCAAATGCGGCCGTTTTTCGGCGATTTCGTCCTTCAAACGGTCGAATAACGCTATGTAATAGTCGCTGTTGATTCTCCTTCCTTTTTCAACGTAGTCAATGAAAATTATTCCATGCACATCCCAAAATAAAGACGCCATAACCTTGCCAGCCGACTGTTGCGTTTTCTCACGCTTTGGAGCGGGTTCATCGTGTGCAGTCCACTCAGATGATTGTCGATTGGACTTCGGAGTGAAATGATGGAGCCATCTTTCATCCATTGTCACATATCGACGCAAAATCTCGGGTTTATTACGCTTGATCATCTTCAAGCACTGCTCCGAATCATCAACTCGTCGTTGTTTTTGGTCAAAAGTGAGCTCGCGTGGCACCCACTTTGCACAGAGCTTTCTCATACCCAAATATTCGTGAATGATACGATGTACACGTTCAGTTGATATTTTTAGAGTATCTGCTATTTCATTCAATTTCTATTTATGGTCATATTTGGCTTGTTATATTTGGCTGAGAGCTTCCTTAGATTAAGAATAGGTGTCTTTATATACTACAGTGGAATACGACTTAAAATTATTGCTTTGGAAACGTATAGAATATTATGTAAGGTCTTTAAAATTCTAATGAAAAACAGAAAACAATTTAGCAAAACTTTTTTACATGAAATTTTTCTGAAGTCGGCACTGGAATGTGAATCCTGTCAATTTTTAGAATAGAACACTTTAAATGTGAACGAGCGCTGTACCTTGACGTCATTGGTGAGTGCAAGCTTTGTGGAAAAATTTTTACTCAGTTATTAAAATTATTTTTTTTATCATTCCAATAGGCTTACTTTTTGAAAATAGTTTTGAGCATTGAAATTCGTGGAATTTGGGAGAGTATTTAAGCCTATTTTATTTCATAGAGGGCGATTCTTGTTATTGAAATAGATAAGTGAAGTGAACTATACGCATATTTTGAGATATCACAGTATTTTTAAATAATGCTATCTTACATTATATTTCAGTTCGCATACTTGTCCTAGGACTTAACGAATCTTGAACCGTAATCCATCCGAATTTTGTGAAAGGGAAAATAAGCATTAAGTTATGGATTTTCCTGAACACTTTAAAAGAAGCCTCATGAAAATATTCTTAATAGTTCTCGAGATGTGATTAAAATGTACATGCTTACTTCTGATAAGTTTTATTCGAAATGGAAAATTTTATACTTATTTTCTCAAAATCTGATTTTATATTGATCCTGATAAGGCAAAGAACTGAAAAACTATTATCTTTTTATAAGTATAAACTTTTATCTTAAAAGTTTATCTGAAATAGTTTCATCTGAAAAACTATTTCAGATAAACTTTTGAAGCTTGTACAGTTATTTCTTTCCTAATTTGAACTAAAATTATTCTATTCACACAGATTTTGATACCGTTTTAAGGGTAAATACGTTTTGAATAAATGTTAAAAGAATTTTAAAAAATCGTTAAATAATAAACATTTTTGTTTAATTATATTTTGAGCCCTTATTTTTATCATGAAACTGAAATTATACATTCTGAAGCAAATTCATTATTAGGATGAAGCATGCAAATCAATATACCATTAAATAATGTAAAAACAAAGCATTATCAGTAAGCCTGTTTATAAATTATTTAAATTTGTTATGAATATTCAAAATTGACTTAATAACGTAAAACGTATAAGCAATTATATACATAAATGTTCTTATCATTTGGTTGAAAATTTTAAAAGATATGAAGACTCAAAAAATAGGGCAAGGATGCTCGATTTATCCTGTTTAACAGACGTAGGACTCTTTCATTTCAAAATTACATTTTAACAGATATTTTCAGAGAACTTGGCGCGTGCATATTTTCCGAAATGAGGCACCTACCAACCAATACAGATAGGTTCCCTCCTCATTTATAGGTTTAATCTAAGTATTTGAAGTAAGTTCATAGTTTATGAATTTAGCTCCGACGAGAGCACCTATATACCAAAAAAAGTTTGTCAAATGATTAATAAAATTCGGTGCATTTTTGTTGCCTTCGAGTTATGCGTAACTTTTGTTCTAACGGATTCAATTTCAATGCATTACCGAGGAAGGATTACCAATGACCGAGGAAGATTCAAAATAACGAAATCCGCAGCCAATATCTCGAGGGTTGCTTCTAGTGCGATTTTGATGAAACCAATGCAATCATAGAATTACTGAAACAAACTTTGATTATAGTCTTAAATAAATTGTCGTTGTGAATTTAAGCCAAATTTATATCACCATCAATCAAATAATTGCTTGATGTTAATGATTTATTATTACAATAACAGAACCAGAAAAAAACATGAATATATTTCAGTTAAAGCATTAAATCAAAAGGGGAGCGACATATTATCTCAATCAACTAAACTATAGTCTAAGCCAAAGGCGTGAAATACATGGGTCCCAAGGATCGGTGCGGCCCGCTTATCAAATATAACGTTACAGAAACGTTGTGTGTGTCATACCACTAACTCTCCAATATTTAACTCTCCAACTCACACGTCTGAGAACTGAAGTGATGAGCAGTTTTTTTAGATCTGAAATAAAGCGGGTAAAAGAAGAAACGAACAAGAAATATAATTGTTTGCCACTTAGTTGAAAGGCTTATAGGAATGAGTAATGTGTAGAATGTTTGAAAATACTTATCAGATAATGTGATCTTTTCGTTTCTGAAAGGAAATAAGTTTCCTTTCTGATTTAGAGTAATTGACAATCACCTTAGATCAATTTTGATAGTAATCACTACAAACAAAATTTCTTCAGAAGCAGAAAAGGAAATAGCTTTTCCTCTCAACTTACTTTTCGAAATAAGATTTTCCTATAAAAATTGTGTTTTTATATTTCATTTCTTTCTTATGGTCCTTATAATCAAAAATCTAACTAATTTGGTCAGTGTCAGTCTTTAAGTTTGACTTCCTTGTCAATGTCATTAAAAATGCTTAATGAAATAGAATTTTGGACTGTATGACATAAGTAGGATATAAAAATAATCTGAAAACGCCAAGCAAGGTTACTTAGAAATCAAAAATGGTAATGATTTTAACGAAATCGAACTAATATCATTGAAAATCAATGAAGATACTCAAGAATTTTGGAGGAGTGAAAAGCTACATCTTTATATTTATATTTAAACTGAAAAATGTAATGTAATAGAAGAAAACAATAGTGGGAACAATGCAAATAATGGATGATTACACGACATTCCCTTACATGAGTTTTATAAATTCTTAAAAAATTGGAGCATTTTCCAAAGTCAATTTCCGAATTTAATTCAAAATAATCCGAAGTTATTGGTTTCTCAAAAATTCCGCTATTTAAATTTCCTCTTAAAGGTATGAAAATCAAGTTCACTCACTAAATTATAGCTATGATTTCTCTTAAAACTCTTTCGCTACGTTATAAAATTTCCTAATTCATTGTTGATAGTAATATCCAAGGTATGTCTACATACAAGCTGTTAGTGAAAGAAATCCTGAAGATCTTAGTCCTGTATAGATATCTTGCAGAACACTATTCATTCGTTATAATTATTAAATTTTGAACTGCGTTGATATTTTGTAGATACATTTCTACATAAATTTTGCAGACAATAGCATGGAATTGGATGAAGAGAAATACACTCTCATTTTTTTATTAGCTATTGATTTTCTTGAAGTGCCTTTGTGTTTCTCAAAAAAAATTAATTAAATTTTAGAAATTTCAAATTATTCTGCTTGTTTTTGTTCAAAACCGAAGTTAACCAAATGCTACTTGTAACGAAAGAAGAATTTCCGACACACGAGTTATCGACACTAAGTTTACGAACAGCGAAGATACTATTCAAACTTTTTCTTCTTTTTTCTCTCTCTCAGCCAAATCCAATATATGTTCTTCTTAATACTACATTTGTTTATGTGAAAGATAATTGCGAAAATATTAAAAAAAAAAAAAACATCTACGGTGATATTGTAGAGCTCTTCTCGAGGACACTTTATATTAAATGATAGTGCGAAATTCTTATAGGTATAAAAATAAATAAATTTAGTATTCCAATCGGTTGATCAGATAATGCTTTAGTAACTATTAAGCAGCTAATTATTACAATGCTTTTTTGGAAATTCAGGAATTTTCGGTATCAAAATTTCGGTATTCAGGTATCAAAATTAGTTATTTTGACAACAGCTCATCAATTAAAGGGTGATATTTGAAAAGTGATATTTTGGTTGTCACAAAGATGTTTTATTTTGAAATTTTGAAACCTAGACAATTTAGAATAACCGAACAAATCTTTGAATATTTAATTACTGGTAGTGCCTATAGTAATACTAACAAATTTAGAAAAGACAATCATTTAAGATAATACCTTAAATCATTCTTTCAAGTTGAAGCGTTGTCAGAAAAACCATACGTTAATAATGAATTAAATACTGCAAGAAACATTGCAAGAACAATGAATTTTAATCTTACTCACCCGAGAGGTAGTAGTGGTCTTCGTTGATTGAGAAAAATAAATTTCTTTCTTTCTCTAAAGATAAATTGGAATACTGCTTATCCAAAGATTTGACTGTTAGACAGCTCAATAGTATTTTAATTTAACTGAATAGTATCCCAGCCAGTAGGCAATTATATTATGAGTTTCTGGTAGAATATAAATAGGTCATATGGTAGAAATTATAGAAGTTGTTCTTCCAAGCCAAATTTTTATAATCCTCAAAAAAATCTACTCGGGGCAGAGAAAGGTAAAACCATAATATGTTTTCTCTATACTTTTGACTAGCATATCGTTAGAGAATATATTATTAAGAATTGTATTTGTTCAAAATTAGAGATCTGTCTACACTTCTTAGGTTTAGTTATATACAGGCAAATGAAGTTATACTTCGCAGTAAGATATATTACAAATTCATTAGAAAAATTCTGTTGATTCTCTTTCTCGTTAACCCTTTCTTTCAAACCTTTTAGCTTCTTTCTTAACCCTTTCCCTACAGAAGGGTGAAAGTGCTCCCCTGAGCCAGTGGCTTCTTACCGCAGAGTGTCATGCTGTGCCCAGGCCTTTTTAGATATTAAGCCTAATTCGTAAGACAAATACCTATAAAATAGACTATTCATTAGAATATTTTGATTTTTTTTAAATATCATTTAAAATACATTAAACTTAACTCAAAAGAAAAAAAAGTTACGAAAATTATACGTTTTATACAAAAAAATACATCAAAAATTTGTACATAAAATCATATGTTAAGAAAATACAATATATACTTCCTTTGATACATAAATTTCATGGTGTAATGATAAACAATTACATGGAACATTAAGATATAAAATATAAATATAAAATAATCTTATTTTATTGTATGGTATTTTATAAAGCATTTCTAAATATATACTCCAACTTCATATGTCTTACATTCAAACGAGTATTTTTTGGGTTTTTTCATATATATCATTACTTGATGCTTCAAGCTCATCACCTAAATCACTAAAAAGTGCACATTTATCAATATTTTTACTAACATCAGTGTCAGGTTCATTCATCAGTTTTCTCTGTTAAGTACCTTCTTTTCGCCATGACTGTCACTATACAAAATAACCCGACCAATTGAAACATACAGTCATCTACAAAAAAAGATTCTACCTCTCATAAGCATCCATAAATTCCCTTTCGAACTTCTAAAAAGGAAGAAAGAAATGAAAGCAAACCAAAAGCAAGCGAGCACCTTAAATTATGTCATCACGTTTAAAGAGCTACGCTGCAACGCATGCTTTTTGATTATTTTAACGATTTCTCCCCTCCTGACTGCCAGAAGTGAGATCTAAGCCCAAACCACCAAAGTCAACATTCGAATTATGTATATAGTTTTCACGGTATTGTAATGTCATCTAGTAACACTTAAAAATTCAAATAAAACGTTCTAATTGAGCTTATCCGTATTGATACATTAGTCTGTAGCAGACAATCTCGAAGAGTATCAAATGGTATACGAGGGGCACAGGGTAGTAAACACGAGCATATCGCATGTGATACGTTGGGAGTGAACGGATTAACCACGTTGATTAATGGAATAACCTATTTTAAATTCTTCTAGATATCAAAGCATTTTTAAGTGGTAGAAAATAAAAGGACAATTTTCCCTTATCAACAACCATAGTCAATAATGACTTTTCCGTTGTTAATATACTTAGAGGTGTCCCAGAATTGGGAAATAGTAACTCAGAATCAGGAGCAGTTAAGAGGCATGCTGAGAGCTTTTAGAATGTATGCATACAAAAGATGTTCTACAACTTATGAGTTTCTTTAACCAATCACAACTGGTAATCAGTAATATGTTTTTGAAAATGATGAATGTTTTTCAGTGAATACATTAGGATGGTCTTGGAATCGTAAGAATAAATTTCACTTTAATTAGGCTACAAAGATATACCATCAACCATATAGGACAGAGCTTTATCAATTATAAATTTGGTCTAGCTTGTTCTTTTAATGTAAAAACTAAAGTCATCATACAGAAATTTTGTTTAGCATGACTGCCTTAGGATGTAGCAGTTCTAAAAAAATGAAATAAATAAATATCAAAACTTCATTCAGAATCGGCAAAATATCCAAGTCTTAACATTCATCTTTGGGTCTGTTAACAAATAATGCCCTAATGGAAATTCATGGACTTTCAGTCTTAACATACACAAGTCGTTTGCGCTTAAATCCTAAGCAAAGATCCTTTTGGTAACTTCAATGTACATTTGTTACGCTGTAATTCAAGAGTAGTACTAACAAAATGTGTGTTACACTCTCTCTGTCTGTCTTGGAATTGTTAGGTACTGTTCTTATGGCGGAAGTAATGAACAAGATTCTAATCGTAGTGCAACTGAGTGTCAATTCAGTTTTTCTATACATATTTTACAATTGTATCACAGAGAATTCGAACAAAACACCATCAATTAAAGTATTTCACTGTTAATAAGGTTATATAGAACATCAATGTAACTCGAAAAATTAATTATCATAACATTAAGTCAGGGTAAATACAGTCGATCCCCTCTCAAGAGTTCTTTCTGAGGATGAGCTTTTTGAGAACATTGGTTGGTGATCTTATCCTAAGTTTACCAGAATGTTCATAGTGAATACTTATAAACATTCTATGGGGGTAGCGATTTTGGTGATTTTTGTAAATATGTATAAGAAATTTTTAGAATTCACTTAGAATTCACATTTAGTTTCCTTTCAAGTATTTAAAAAATAATGTAGCTGATCAATTTATATACAGTGTAAAATATTATGATGTTTTATTAAGGGTTGCATAAGCAAAGGACTTCAGCACAGAAATTTTTGTGCAGCAATTTTTACCTGGAAGGGGTAAATTAGTTAATTTTAAATGAAGCAAAAATTCCAGATATACCATCTATTATCTGCCACATATCCCATACCAATGTAGTTATAAGCTTGACACATTCTTGTTAAAGTGTTTTCAATACTTGTTCTAAAATATGGCCTAATTCTGTTCTTTATCGTGTAAGGCAACAAGTTTTGTCAATACGAGTTTTGTCAATAGGTTGATGAAATACATATAAAAATGATAAATTTTTAAATATATAAATATTATTATTATCTACTTTCGTAAAGATAAAAGCAATTTAAAATTTTTTCGAAGCTTAACATGCTATTATAATACGAATGTTCAAATATGAATCATACACAAGAAAATACCAACATATTCAATGGTAGAGTTTGTTAATACAGACGAATATTTCTAGCTAATGATCAAATTTAACGTAGAAAATTAATTTCTTCTGTAAAAATTTGAAAAATAAACACGTAAATACATATCTAAAATAAAATGATCCCCACAATATTACTATACTTATTTTTATTTAAAATGTTCTTAATATAAAAAAAACTTATTCTCATTTAATATTAGCATCGCCTGGTATAGGCGAAAGAGATTAAAATTAAAATTACAAGTATTTGCCATCAAATTAACTAAATAGATGTTTAAAATTACGGGAGTACTGGTGGTATGAAAAATAGGCTTAATAAAGCTTAAAATGAAGTGTTTATAGAGCTGAATTACTTTAATAATGTTTTTATACAGTTAATATTGTTTTTATATTTATCATAAAATCTGTCCTTTTTCAATAAGTTCCTCAGGATGAATAATCAACTCAGCATCTTATACTGTTTTAAAAATTTTATTATTTTTTTCTAAGACAAAGAAATGAAAAAAATAGATAAGTACTTGACTTTTAATATTTGACTGTTTAAACCTAAGTTAAGACGTATTAATTAAGGAAGTAATATTGTTATAAAATATACAAATATTTAAGCATATTCTTTGAATATTTTCAACACATAAAAATGTGAACCAAATAAATGTTTTATTCTTAGTGTAATGCATTAAAATTTAATTTTATATTTTGTATAAAGTTCGTATGTGGCATATTTAATACCTCTGTATATCTTGTTTATGAAATTACTCTATCAATTATTTAAAAGTAATGTCCAGTCACCGACTAGTTCAAAAATTCAAGATATTTTGAATATGTCATTGGTATAAAAATAAAAGCATCTTGTAGAGAAAAAAACATTGCCGATATATCGTTTTATAGTATTCTATAAATTTTCTCCTAGGTTATAAACGAAGACATTTCAATTTTATTATTGCTTCAAAATGTCTAGAGAAAGATGGATGAAAAATGGCTCTACGAAGAAAATTGCGAGAAATTTTTGGTTATGTCATAACAGATGTCACTGTATTTTACAGTATGGAGATGGTAAAGTAAAAAAGGAGACATGTAGTTTTGAAATCGCAAGTACAGCCCTTTCATCAAAATTTAAAAATATTTGTATCCACATTTCATGTTTTTTTATTACAATATGAATTAGGAAAATATTTCAAGTTAGTTCTGTTTGTATTTCTAATACGCCTGCATAAAGTTTGGAAAAATTGGACCTGACAGGAGTTACGATCATTCCTGAAACATTTGATACCATCATGATTTTCCATTACGAATTTGTACTTTAAAATCACTTCCACTAAAATTCATATAAGTTGCAAGAAATCTCACTTATATTTTATAAACAACATATTTTTATTGCTTAAATGAAAAGCCATTCAAAATCTTAACATGGTTAATTTTTTATACATGTATTCAATGGAATAATTTGATGTTTAAATAATATCTATGAACAACAAAAGTGCAACAATATGTAAACGCAGAATAATTATAATTTCCATCTCATCTAAAGTAGCTAATTATTAGGTCTAAAATTCCCATTTTGGCTTAAGCTTTCAAATATTTTACAAAACAATGAGGTGATTAAACGAGATTTCATTTAGGAATTAAAAATAGATTAATAATAATGTAAATAATTTGTATTAAAATAATAATAAATTGACTTTTTTCTAATAACTAAGTTTGCAATCACTAAAATAAAGCATTAACTTCAGAACATCAAATTTTATGTTTGTCTCCACACAAAAATTCGTTCGCACTCTCTCTCTCCCCAAATTCCTGTAAAAAAATGCAACTTATAAAATCTGTTAAGATTAGTATTTACAAATGGTTATCAAACAAATATTTTGTGACTAGGCGATCAGCGATTAAAATTTTCTGGAATATAATTGTAGATAGAAAACTATTTGAAAAAATGCTTTATGTGATTTCGGTAAATGAGGAAATCTTAAGGAAGGTTTTTAAGTAACTTTTAAAAATTATAATATAAAAAAAAGTATTTTAGTAGATACTGTTTTTCTTCTTTTGAATGTAAATATTTCTTAATTTAGAGTGAAATAATGCGCTTTAACAATAAATAAAATCCCATATTTTGATTTTATTTGCCATTTTTTTCGACCTCATTACAAGTTCACAACAGAGACATATAAGAAAAACTTATTTCTAATTATTTACATAAATAAAAACAAAGCGTATGAGATGTTTCGAATGTGTAGCACTACAGAAGAACTATAGTGACAAGAGTGTCATAAAAATTTATCTGCTTCACTTTACACTTTATTTCTGGACTCTATATGAAGCATGTTTTTTAAGAAACATCATAATTATAATTCCCCCTTCTTTACATACATTTCTATGTAACAGAAAGTTTAACTTGTCGTTGGAATTTTGAGCAACTTGCAGATGCTGTTGAATATTCCAACGACATCTGTTATTCACTTTCCTACGTTTTTTCTTAATAATTACAACTTCCAATCAAAATCTGTATAAGTATAACAAGAAACTACAGTGTTTATTAAAACTTTATGCTATTTATTTATTGGAATTTGAGTTTAAGATAATGCAGAGAGGAAAATTACTCCAATTTTTGTACATATGTTTCAGCCATTTTTATACTTTTATTTTTCTGTATCGAATTGGTACATACAGAGTACATTGGTACATATAGCATTTAGAAAAGATGTTTGAAAATCTTTAAATAAATATATTTAACGAAGTATACATTATATTAATGTATTTCTAATTTTTAAATGAATATATTTTGCATGTATGGTAATTGTTATATTTCCTATCTTATAAAAGTTTAAGTTAAAATATGTATTAATATATTTCTATCTGAACAAACCTTATTTTCCAATATTTTAATGATTTGGCTATGATCAATTAATTTCTTTACATCACAGTTTTAAATCTTAAGCAGTATTTTAAAATTATTAACTATTATATATTTATTATAAATCTATAAATGCTTATAGAATAGACAGCAATCTTTATAGATAGCGAATAGATAGTAAATCTTTACTTCGAATATTGGTCCAGCCAATTACGATATTAATCGTAGAAACTGAGCGGATTAAGGGATTTGCGGTGAGGCAGATATTAGTGTGGTTTCCTGATTTCACAATCTCTGCAAATATTACGATCAAAGAACTCAAAGAGATACTTTCTGTTAAAAATATTCTTATATCTTCTGAGGTACGTCTAAGTGGTGAAATCCTTACTTTATTTATGGAATGATAAATGTATGCCTTATTTATTATCTCCCGCACTTATTCATGAAATTGCATTTCTAGAAATTTAAAAATGCGAATGTTTGAATGTTAACTGAAAGAGTCAATTTTATGAAAAAGCTATATTGTTGTTATTTTATAATTAAACGTCAAAAAATAAATATTAAATTTGAGCATTATGTTTAATCTTTGCATACACGCCGAATAATAAATCTGCGAGTTCAAAAATGATGTATAAGTTTTAAAAGTATTTCATTAGATAATTAAATATTTTGTGCAATAATAAAAAATAGATATGTTTTTCTAGATTAATTTTACGTTGCCATTATCACGGAGGATTTATAACATAAAAGTTAATTAATTATATAATCAAATTTTAAAAGGAAATAAAAATTTAAGTATTTAATATACAAAAGCATATAGTATTAGTTGCTTAGAGGTTCAATAATTAAAGCGCATACAAATATTTAATTTGTTTATTGAGTACACATACATAATTTGGTTTTTCTTTGCTTCTACAATTAAAATGATTTTCATTGTAAAATCTTTCTCCATAATTTCAAATTAATTCGGACAATACAATTCAAATATTTAGTTAAAAGAAACATTTATTGAATATAATCTCCCAAGAGAGATGGTAAATTCAAATGATTCTATTTTTCAGTCATTTAAATAAATTCTTATTTTAACAATGATTAACAAAAACTTTTAATCACTTGTTAGGGATATGATGAATATTTGAAGTAAATATAAATTTTGAAGTTATTAAATATCGGCAGATGTACCATTTTCAATAAAATTTATAAGTGAATTAAAAATAAAAACGTATTTTACAATATATAAGAACAAAAATTATAGGTTTCATTTTTATAACTCTATATGTTCAAGTGATAAACATGCTATTAAAATTGCACATTTTTAATGAAAGAAAAATGAGCATTTATTAAAATTTTATTGATGGTATTTTGATCTATGGAAATTCAAGAACAAATCATGATGAATTACTATTCATATGTATTTAAAAGTGCCCCTTTTTGCGATTTATAAAATAAAGTATTTATAGATCATAAATGATAGTTAATTAACATCTATTGAAGATGATTTACATTCAGTTAAAAACATTAATTTTTGCAATTTAAAATTTATAAGCTGTACTAGAGGCTCAGAATAAGCGCCATCATAATATGTTTTTCACATAAAATATGCTTTTTTTATTTTATTCATCTGCCGATTTTCTCTTTTTTGCCTGTATATCGTTTGAATGACTACTAAAATGTATTTATTGGACCATATTTTAGAGCACCATTCAAAAATGTCAAAGTTGATAGAATTTAGTAGATACATGTATATTCTAAATAAATTCAAGGGAAGAGACAAGTTTAATAAAATATGGAATAGTTTGTAGTTTACAATAGTTTGACGTTTAATATATAAAATGTTATATACCAATATTTTATAATATTTAGCAGCTTTGCTTTGTGTTGAGAATAAAAGAACATTTTTATGACAATAAATTATTTTTTTTTTTTACTTTTTACTTATTGAACTATTTAATACGTGTTAGTACAAGTAATTTTCATCAGTTAAGGGAGAAGTACAAATAAGAAATAAGGAAATTGCAAAAAACAGATTCAAAAAATATAGTAAGTAATGTAAGGTATATTCATTATATATTATAGATATGATATTTTTATTTTTAAAACTGCATTTTAAAAGCAATATAGACTACTGTAAGACTATTTCTGCTTAAGAAATATCTTGTGATGCATATTTGAGGTAATATTCGTGTCCATTATATATACACACATACATACATATATATATATATATATATATATATATATATATATATATATATATATATATATATACATATATTACGTGATCAATATTATGTCTAGCAACCAGCT
This sequence comes from Nephila pilipes, assembly GCA_019974015.1. NCBI lineage: Eukaryota > Metazoa > Arthropoda > Arachnida > Araneae > Nephilidae > Nephila > Nephila pilipes. The sequence goes on from BMAW01113871.1 coordinate 24,374, forward strand.
TGTTATTAGCAATTTATACAGATTAGAAATTAATAAAATAAGCAATAAATATATTGAAGTATTTTTGTCTATGACTACACTATTTTCTTCTGGAATTCCATTGATGAGTAAAATGTTGAAATTATGGGGGAAGATATAAGAAGGTGATACAATACGTACCTATGTTAGGAATGGGAAATTGAGCATTTTAAATGAGAAATGGATGTCAAGAATAGGAAATGGTATAAATGCAACTTTTTATCCTGTTATCAATCAATTAATCGTTTTTTTTTACTTAGAAGTACATCATTATGATGTTCTTCGTATCCTGAAGAATCTCCTTTATTGCTTTTCCAACCAAATAGACCAGATTCACTTCTATGAAGCAGATTCTCCGAATACAACCCATCGTTTTGATTGTTGCTTGGTTTCCGGTACATAATGGTAAATCCAGATCTCATCGACAGTGATAACTCCACGCAATATGACAATAACATGTAACGGTGGCGGATATCAACTTTTTTTTTGGCGGCAAACTGTCAACTGTTGTCAAACCATATACTTTTTTAAACCTCTCGTATAAATAAAACATACAAAAATGACAATACAGTAATGATAATACTATCTATAGCGTTAAATGAAAATGGAAAATTTGTGTGGGATGATATATAATGTGATAGTATCCATTAAGATATCATCCATAAGCAAGGTCTCTTTGAATTTGGATACATAGAAGAAATTGGTTTGAAAAAAAGTGTTGCGTCTTTCAATTAATGAATACGTTTGGGTTTCTCAGAGCAAGATTGGAGCTCTTGATCTTTACATATATTTTAATCAAGAGTAAATAAAAAAAATAAAATAAATAAAGGACTTCCTTCCAAAATATTGATAATGTTAGTGATGATGTGATAATATTTTTCTGAATTACGAACCACAGTTTTATAACAAATTGGACAGGTATAGTTGAAAGACATTCGTATTCATATGTAAATAAGACGTCGGTTTTCTTAGGATTTTATGGAGTGAAAGCGGTTCGGCTTTTCAAATCGATGAGTTTTTTCACATTTGTTCTCACAGCTTGATTACATTTCCATAAATACAGGCTCATTGGATTAGTAAATGTTGGAATGTCAAGTTGTTTAAGTTTTTCATAAATCACCTGTAATATATTTTGAATAAAGGCTTTTTCTTTTGCTTGTAAGAAATGTACTAAAATAACACTTATTCAAAAAAAGAAATTGTTTTTATTTAGCATAGTTTTAGAAGAAGCATCGTAGTCCTCAAGATTTCAAAAAAAACTTATTTACATATCCTATTATGGTATTCGTTATTTCCAGATATTTATGCTAGTTTCGTTCATTTGATAATTATTAGTGCAGCCTTATAAAAGCTCTGAGGACAATTTTTTGTGTAAAAGTTTTACATAACTTTGTTAAATATTAAAGAAATATGTAAAATATTGTTAAGTTATAAATGATATAAATGTATATATATATATATACTTCATTAATTAAGAAAACACTGAATCAATATTCCTGCTATTTATTCAGGAGTGTGTAAGGCATAAAAATAAGAAAACAATTACATGAAGCAGTAATTATATAAATAGCATTCTTGCGTTGTTGAGATGTTGCTGTCATCTTTTCGACTCAATAAAGTTAAATATAAGAAAAATGGTTAAAAATTGTAAGTGTTGTATTTTACCTCTATTCATATATATGAGCTTCAGATTTTCACCTTTTGATATTATTTACTTAAGAGAACGTTAGTAATTCAATTTCAGTTCTTCTACATTATTGCTTTTTTACAACAGTGTACATATACCAATTTGAGTTACGTATTAATGTTATACGTTAGTAGTTATATTTCCTAAATTTTATACGAGTGATTTTTTAACTCCTTAAAGTATAAATGTACCAGTTTTCGAAACAAGGCAGGTGTTCTATAATAAAAATTACAAATATTTTGATTAGTAAGCAAATTGTATTACCGAACATATGTTTATTTATTTACTTTCTGTTCAGAATTGACATATAATATTGTATTCATTTTATTTTGAAATAGTTCGTAAAATATTGATGAAAATTTAATAATTATTTGGAAATTTATTTGTACATTTTTAACTCTACAAATGCATGCAAGTTGATAAAATTCCTTTAAAATACTGCCATCTATTTAAGAAATACATACTCTGTCAGTTTCAATATTTTGACAATGAGTTAAAACAAATTGAACGCTTATAGATTACTTATTTTTTTACCTCATTCGTTTAGAATTCTTTTAGAATACATATAAACAAATCAGAGTAGCATTCATGTTATTTTTCTTTTTAAATGAGCTCTCACTTATAACGTGCTAATTTGCACAAGAATATATGTATACAGAATTCTTATCTACTGCAGTTGAACACTTAAGAGTTCTAATGTTTTTTTTTTGAAATAGCCTCAAATTTCCACTTCATAATGTAATCGCAAAAACTGCTTAGCGACTAAGCAAAGGCACTCAACTATACCCCGCTAGTTACAAAGTTTAAAACTCTTAAAAAAAAAACGAGCATCGAGAGACCCTTCTGCTTGATATCTTGTATATATTTAATAGTTTTATTCAAATCATATTTTGAAGTTTTTGTCTGTATGTATAATAAATTATTTTCCTTAATTTTTTTAGTTGTTCGTATGCAAGTCAATTTGAACATATTTACATGGGTTTAAAACGTTAAATAATATTTAGAATGTGCAGAGGTACAGAAAGTATTACATTTGCAATGTTAAAGAGTAATATGTAGAATACCCAAAGCAATATTAATTGGTAAGTACAATAAGATATTATTATTTAGTTCCAATTTTTATTTTAGTTCTGCGTAAATCTTCTGATATAGGCGAAATGCAAAATATTTTATTTTGTATAATTTCCAGTATTTGAAAGTATATTCTTTATTCATACCAAATATCGTTAAAATCCATGAGGAAGAGGGAAAAAGCAGATTATTATTCATTATTAAATCAGTCTGCTCTGTGGTTTTGATTAATGTATGTTATAGCTTAGATCTCTCCAAATGCTAAATATGTTTGAAAACACTAAATTACATCTTATTTTATTCAGTTGTAAATTATTTTAACATTTTTAAGGTATCATTTAAGCATTACCAATTACTGTTAAACATTGAAAGGTTTTTAAGCTATTAGTTAATCAAAATATAGCATTATCATAGTGCACTAATTTATTTATTATGTTTGTGGAAATTAACAAAGTCAACTTATTCTAAATAATTTAAAATATAATCTATTCAACGGAAACTTTAAAGCTGTGATACAAGCGATCAAAAATAACATCAAATACCCACAGGGTTTAACAGGCATTTTTATTATCGTTGAAACCCCTCCCATTTTTCATACTGTAATGCCAAGCCATACTTAAACGTGGATGTTTTATTTTAAGCCAGCTATCAATGCTGCCAAATTACTTTCATTTAGCAAATTCGCATGCAAATAGGTGATGAGCGGCATCTTGAATACGATCCAGAATTTTGAATCAACCGCAGGATTAATTTCCCATACTAGAAAAGAGAATAAATTATTCTAGTGATCTATGGTTATTATCTCTTGGGATTAAAAATAACACTTTACATTGTTCAGAGTGCATGTGGAGGTTTTTTATAGCAGAAATCTTTTCAAAACTGCTTCTTTTATCTTTTTTTAATTACATAAACATTTTTTACTCTAGGTAGGATAATAATCATGCACAAATTTATTCTCTTTTCACCATCAGTGTTTGAAGCAATTGATTTAATGAAAATGCTACCTAAGTGATGACGTGGTTAGTGTTAGAATTGTAACCCATAAGAAGGGAAAGGAAAATGTAACACTTAACAAGGAACCTGAAGTCTTACAGTCTGCAGTTCGCAATATTTTTTTTTTTTAAAAAAATATCTTTAATTACAATATCTACCTATTATTTCACTTATATGCTCTTTGAGTCTTGAGTTCTCAGGAGAAAAAGAACACGTTTTTACATTTTAATGAGGAATAAAACTTTTTTGAAAACATTTGGCAGAAACTTAGATCTCTTTGACGAAAATCATAAGGTGCAGTAAATTTTATAACATTATCAATAAAAATAAATATATTATGTATTAATTATTGTAATTTATTTATTTCACATACAAAGCAAATTTCCACCGGAGAAAATTTAATACAGCGCAATAGAGAAAAAATTAGACAGAACGTAAATTATAGGAATTTTGGGGACTTTTTAGAAGCAGACAGTTAAGTCTTTGTCATCATTAACACATTCATTGCATAAATGTTGTAGGTATTCCGCACAAACAGGGTTATAGCAAGATAAACATAAACAAACTGTCTTACATTTCTTGCTTTTGGAACACAAACTACATGATATATTTAATTATAATTTTGTTTCTTCTGAGTACTGCTTGAGATTCTGAGACTCCGCTTCTTTTTTCTATAATCGATTTTATCTTCAATTTATTCTTAGATTTTTAACTCTTGCTAATAGAAGTAGCATATTAAATTTGAATATTTCAAAATTATTCGTAAAGGCTTATCAGTAAAAATTAATTCCATTTTTTTAACTAGAATAATCAATTTTTCCTTTAGATCTTAGTCCTGGAAATCTAACTGTGGTTTAATCTGGGGCTCTAACATTTTTATAAAGCTCAAAAAAAGAACGATTAGATCAATATTCCCATTTATAATTTTACGGAATCAAAAGTTGCTCTGGCTAAGAGAAACATTTGTCATTTGGAGAAATATCGAATACTCTAGAATGAAAACATTCCCATATAAAATCTTCATCACAGTCATTTTCTCCACTAAAATTTAATTTCCAACTTCATTTACAATATTTTACAGCTCTTCTGTGAAGCACAAATCTGATGGATGAATCTATATCTTTGGGCCTAATTTCAAAGCCTTTTGTATTAATGCAGAAAATTGTAACCCTGAATTTAGTCTAAAAAGCAGAAAATCATATGCTAAACATCTAAAATGAATATCTTACCAAGAAGGACAAGGTATATCTAAACGAGATCTATTACAGATATTATGCACAGTACAAAGGAGAAATGATTGAAAATATAGAGTTCAGCTAAGTGAGGAAGATAATAAAATCAGTACTGATTGTGATACCAGGGTTTCCAATAATCGTTTCTACTTGCCTCAACATTGAATAAAAGAGATTTCAGATGACTTGTTAGAATATAGCACCCCAAGCTGCTTCCACACGTTGCCAAAGAATAGTAGGAAGTAGCAATGGGTGGTGCATACCGAGCCAGTCGTTCTCCTAACATTGCCTGGACTTTTTCGTTCGACGATTATTTATATCGCAAATAATGAGAAATCAAGGGGAAATCCCAAAATAACTCGGAAAATGTGACTTCAAAAATCTTACATGATGAATCCTGAGAGAAGATGCACTTCATTCTGATAAACATATTTCTTGGTAAGGAACGATAGTGTTTTAAAAAATTAAAATTTGAGAAAGAGAAATGCAGAAGGAAAATCTTTCTGTTCAAAAGGTATTTGGATTATTTGAATATTTCTAAATGATGAACACAGCAACTAAGTTTGAAATGTATTCCATTATAAAGATCGAAAACAATAAAATATTATATAAAAATTGTTAAGGTTTTATAAAAACAGGGCATTTAAAATATTAATAAAGGGTATTATTGCTTGTCCTAAATCACTCCAGTCGCTATATAATTTAGTAAAATGAACACTCCTTAGACATCGTCTGACTTAAATCCTAGTTGTTTACAACTGACTGTTTGTGTCTAATAATAATTTCGCATATATATGTCCTTTTAGATCATCTGTATGAGTATATATTCTGTAGTTATTTCAAATCATAGATAAATGAGTTAAACACAACTATCAGTATATCATGCACAATACGCAAAGGAATTTCTAATTTTAAATATGAGCTACGCCTTCATACTTTTAGTTGTATCTGCATATCTAGAACATCTTTTTTTGCACTATACGTGTTAACTAAACTCTATATTTAAAATTTAGGAAGAAATTTAATTTTTTTATACGAAACATATTTCATTACTACATTACTGATTACATTATTATGCATATTAAAACTTTAAAATGTCTATTATAGTTAGTTTTAGGCCGCGGTAGATTAGTGGTCATGGCTTAGGATTCGTGATCGGCGGTTTTCGCTCAGTCGCGGGTTCAATCATTGGCAACCAAAGACCTGTAGAGTAGCCGGGGCTGATGCACGTTAAATCTGTCGGGGCCCAAAGTCCTTCCATTGGCATAGTGTGGAAGTTCGGAGAGGAGGCGCCAACTTAGATGTCGTCCTTGTCACGTGACCGAGGTTCAAAATTACGAGGTCCGTCTCCAATAGCCCTCGTGTTGCTTCTAGTGCGACATTAATAAAACTGAACTAAACTAAAACTAGTTAGTTTTAACGTTTTAGATTAATTTAACCTTTTTAAAGTCCTATCGATCGTTAATGAAAACACATCACACATTTTATAAGGCTATAAAATTTAAGCTTTTTACTTTGAATTATGAAAAACATAATGCTTTATATTTAATTTAGTTATTTCATTTTAGTGCTTGTTGAATTAAACTTTAACAATATAAATCACATATTTTAGAGAAGTAACTTACTTTAGTATATTTATAAAATAATTTTTTCTTGTTTAACTGTATATTATCTGATTATTTCAGTTCAAGTTTCCTTCGGTGAACGAAATACCTAGTTCTTTACTATTAACATATGCAACAAGAGTTAAAACATTTAGAATAATACAATTTAATCAGAATTCTATTCCTGAACTCAACTTAATCTGAGAAGCTAAGGTAGAGTTCTGAGATAAAAATACAGCTCTCTACTTATTTAAAAGAAGACTTTTCGCGAAACACAAGAAGATATTAATTAGATTTATTTGCATATTGTTTGAGAAGGAAAACTTCCTTAAAAACAAGTGCAAAAGGGAAAAATGTATTTTTTGTCTTTTAACAGTTGATATTTTGTACATATTCTTCATGTTAAAAAGAACACAATAAGATCTCTAAAGATTAACATTAATGTAATTAGAAGCTTGTCCCGCTATCTCTCAAATCTTGTCTCATAATGTGTTGACTCGCTGCTCATAGATTAGAATAGATAAAAAAAAGTTTCAAGCCAAAAAAAAAAAAGAAAAGGAAAGGAAAGGAAATAACTGATTAAACCTCTAAAGCAAAACTAGTGCTAATGCGATATTTTCAACACAATTACCCTAAGCAATATTAAATCCTATTTTCACCCTAAAAACTATGAGATGTTTCTTAATTATTATTTCTATTGAATTTTTTGTAAAGAGCTTGAATAATATTTATAACTTATACAGTAACATTAGAAAAACAATTGGGCATTCCTAAAAGTTCTCCACAACGAAAGCGAAATGATGCTTTATTTCTTAAATCCTAAGATAAAAGTTCATTGTGAACATTTTATTTTCAATAGGTAATGTGTGAAATGATAAATATAAGTTTCAGGATTATATTTAGTAATAAACAGATATTTCATAATTATAAGTTATATAATGGGATAGAATTAAACTGGAAGCTAAATTTCTTATGTATTTAAGCAAATTATTCATACTGTTCAGGAAAAAATTTCCCAAATTTAATTTTAGACCTATTTCTTTTAAAATACTTAAATATAAACTTTTTAATAAGAATATACTATAAAAATTGGGGCACAGAGTCGAATTCAGAAAATTAAAGTAAATAATATAATTAATTTGCATCAATGCGTTCAAGAACATACAAATTAAATCTGATATCATAATCATATATTAAGTTAATATGCTACTGAAGCCATTTGATATCACTTAATAGATGAAAATAAAGAAATTATTTCCTATAACATAAGATTAATTTTGCTTTACACCCGTCTTTTGAATATAGTTTCTTATCTTTAGTTTAGATATGTCTATTAATTGTTTTATATGAGAATGGAATTTAAGAATCGATTAAAACATACAATGAGCTATTTGATAAAGGACACATTATTTCAATATTTCAATTCATTACTTATAAATTTTCATTGTATTTTTAAATACATTAATGTGCAATTAAGTTATGATTTTAAGAAAGTAAATTTAATTTTTTTCATAGGAATGAAGATTAAAATTTATTTCCAAACATTAGAATAATGAATTATTGTTGATATTATATAGTTTGAGTTATGTAAACCACAGAAAAATTATAACCTATGTAAACATACTCTCTATCACTTCGCATGCATCAATACTCAAATTATACCACAGGTACTCATATTTTTCCTACATCATTATTCGAATGAACCTCTAAGGATTGTTTCCAGGTATCATCATGCTTAATTTTCTACCCCAGCATTCGTGAGTGATACGAAACGAGAAGTGTTCGTTACCATCGATTTTCTCTCGCCCGGGATGGAACCCGAGGCACGGAGCAGCTCACTTTCCCACAAATTGCCCCTCTTTCCTCCAAAATACTCTCGGGAAGGACTTCCTGTATTTTCACAAAATTGCTTCTCTTAGATATCACATTCAAAGCCGTATCTGAAGTCCAACGGTGTTCTAAGTTATTAATTATGTGCGGAGACAATGTTGTGAAGTGATACAAAACGACGCCCAACTGTAGCAGAACTGGTACAACATTATAATGCTAAGCTTGGCATATATCATGCTTTTAGATAATTGGATTAGCTTTGAATTGAGTGTAAGCATATATATATAGTTTTAAAGGTTATGAAGGATAGGTATGCTTTGTTTTGTAAATCGTTGTAATTAAAGAAATATAACGTTTTTATAATGCTTATGAGAAACAATTCGAATAATCTAAAGTTTAACATTACGTTAAGAATATGGTAATTGAGTTGAGTTTATAAATTTTGAAAATACATAATTTGTGGAATAGCATCGTGCAGTGGCAAAATAAAACTTATGTGTCAGAATGTGATAAAAATAAAATGAAATATATTTGAAGTAATTGTATGACAGGACTTTTTAAAAATCCATTTCATTTTATCATTTCAACTAACAATTATTCAACTAGCACTGAATTAAAAATAATCAATGATTTTGATTAAATTACTTTAGAGAAATATCGCTTTAATTTTCTTTAAGTAAATACCAGGCATATTTCTTAAAAATAATTAGGATTTTGAAAGACCAGCAAGCGCTTTAAGTTTGTAAAAATTAAAACACATAACTGTAAGCAATCTATAACAATAAAAGCTATTTAATAACACAAATACATCCGAAAATTACCAGAAAATATTTAATTTTTTTCATTTATATATTTAATATTTTTATTTTAAATATTAAATAATATGTTTAATATCTTATAATTTTAAACATAATCAAATTCATGATATGCGGCTGCAATAATATATATATTGATGAGATATATTGAATATATCAATTATACCATTCTGGAAGGCAATTTCTATTTGTTGAAGCACTGTAATTTTATTTTAAATGACGTAGAATCTTTTGCTTCAAACTTTTTTCTTTTAATTTTAAAATATTACTTTTATGAAAAGAATCCACTATGTAGATTGTTGTTATAAAGAGCTTGTAGTTTATTTTTAGGATCTTGTGATATCATGCATCATAGAAGAAAGTTGATGGCTTCAGATAAAATGTTAAAGTACATGGCCAGATTCAGGACATTTAATTTTTAGTGAAACTATTTCTAATGGTAGAATAAAATGTTCAACTCTTAACCTATCTTGAAAACGCAGGATCATCATTATTCACATACAGGGTCCCATAAAATGTAACATTTGTGTAAAAATAATTTTTAAGGATTTTCTCCGTACACTCCATCATAATTCTCGGTAATTAACAATTTCCATCTGAGGATTTTGTCAGGGATAAAAGGAACTTATGCTTTAATTAACTAATTTTGCGGTATTTTACCGTTCTTATAAGTTGCTTAATTTAATGTTATTTCATTGAAACTATAATATGTGAAGTATAATTGATTTATCTATTTTCAAATGCGGCATTTACGATACATTCATTTATTTTATTTGGTACAGAAAAAGGAAGCTGTGTTCCCGCAAATGTTTCAGAAAGATAGATTTAGAGATATTCGAATCAAAGTAAAAAGGTTTTCATCTGATATTCTCTTTTAAAAATACGTTTGTTGAATTAATCTCTATATATATTTTAACAGAAAAGCTGATATTAGATAAATATTGTTATAACGCCAAAATTTACTTTTTGTACACTTTAAAATATAAAAGCATATTTCCTTTTTTTGTACTAATATAGTAAACTTTATTTGACGTAGTTTATTTAAGGATTGTTTCAGTTTGTTACTCATTCTTTTTATGTCTTTTCTTACATTCATTGAAAATTTCACATTTTATCTTTTAACTTACAAAGTATAGAGATAGATGTTGTCAAGATATAAAATAATACATGTTAATCTATAATATTTCAATGTACTTCACTTCTTTTAATCTCTTTTTTTTATTCTCAGTATTTTTTTTGTATTGCTGATCATTTCTTTCAAAATTAATATTAAATTACCTACCATTTTTTTCCAATATTAATTTTCATTTCAAGGTGTGTATTTTTTTGTTAATTTTCTTGTTTCATTTTTTCTCTTCTATTCAATAAAATATTTTTGAAGCGATTTTCTTATTAAGCAAAAAATGAAAAAAATTCCAATCACACGGTATTAATAATATAAGAATAAATTATCATTATACCATTCTTATCTTTACATATAAATTATGTTTTCTACTATTTTATGTAATCATAAATGCTAACTTTATCAAGCAAAATGTGTTTATTTTACTGTATGAAATCCTTACTATGGTTTATGTGAAAGTTACTACTTTTCCACTTGGATAGAAGTTTCAACATGGACATTTGAAATGCAAAATTTGGATAGCACTGTCACAATAATTAGAATTATTTTCAGTCAAAGAAAGAGTGATGTAATATATTATTAACTTCCGTTATTCATTAAAATATGAGTTTGTATTGAAAGCATTTTACTAAGTTTTTAAGGCACTCGCATTAAGCTATTAATCAAAACGGAATTTTTGCTTATTTACGACACTCCTCAGCAGAAAACACGCATTCCTTATTAGAAAACTACATAACATTGAATGAAATTATGAAGATTATATTATAAGTAAGACGTAATAGCGCTGCGAAAGTTTGATTTGCATAATATTATCATGTACTTGTAGTTTTAGATATATATTGTTATTCAACAAGCTATTCTCATATTCTAGAAATTGGCTATTTTTAATTTAAGACATTGGCGTTGTAAACAGGATGATGAATTTAAGAGAAAATGTGAACAGAAAGTAATTTTATTAGTAACTACTGAAAAATTGAATATTCAGATGTTCTGTGGAATAACCAATCAACTCAATGAATGATATTTTAATTTAAACTTTCAATGGAAAGGAAAAAGTCATAATGTAGTATATAAGATCATGCTAAAGACATAGGAAGGATTTATGTTTATAATTTTCAAAACAAATAGTAAAAAGAAAAAAAAACGTATGATAAATATTTTGAATACTAAAATATTTAGGAAAAAAAAGAACACAACATTGAATTGCTATTTATATCTTATTGAATAAAATTAAAATAAGATTTTAATAATTCATTAATTATTCTTCAAAATAAGAAATTGCATGTTCACATTACAATTGTTATTTTAATGAAACTTTGCTTCTAAGATATGCTGTATTCACGCGAGTAAAGAATTCTTCTCAAATTCAGAATGAGATAGTGGGGTGAAAGATAAGATGTACATCTTAAAGCAGCGACAATAATTATATTCGGTCATGAAAGAATAAAATTTATGGTGGTATAAGAAATTAATTTTAAGCTCATTTCTATAAACATTTCTCTGTTCCAAAAGTAAAATTATACTGACAACAACGTGAACATATGTAATTTGATTTCTCAGAAATAAAAAACCGTAAGAAGTAATTTCTATAAAGCCAATATTTTTAAGAAATTGTTCTAACACAAAAACGAGTATTGAAGAGCCGAAAATTAAAATATAAGAACGATCAGATGAAAAACAAAACTCTTCTTTATTCTGAAATATTTTGATTTTATGTACCTTCATGAATTAACTTCATTTTTTTTTTACAATTATTCATTCCTATTCAAAGCAAATATCAAAAATAGTTTTCACATTAGCTAATCAAATATGCTTTTAAACCAATGGATATAACTAGTATTTTAATCTACTTTAAATATAATTGTAGATACATTTTCCCAAATTAAGATCATAAACAAAATAAAAACGGGAAAAAGGCATTTTTACAAATTCTTCGAGCAAACGAAATAGAAAAAAAGAAAATTTTAAGAAATCCTCTAACGAAATTATAGAAATTAATTTTTAATGTTTTGATAACTCTGCATTTTTTTATATCATTTTTTTAATATTTTATTCTAGAAATAGATTTTTTTTATTCTTATCATTCATATGAATATTTATCAAATTTTATTAAAGTTTTATTACAATAACTACGTACAATATAATTTTATAAACATAAATAAGGTCATATAAATTTATATATGTAAATATATATTTATTAAAGTTTATATACGTAAACATATTATATTATTTAGGAAATAAATTTATATTAATTTTTATTTCATATTTTATTAAATTTAGTATGATTATTTGATTTTATTTTGAAAAGCAAAAATTTGTAAATTTTAATCTGTAATACAAATATGTAGATAAATACAATGAATTTAAATTATTTCCATCAATAAATGTAGACTTTTAAAATGTTACGGAAGATTATAAAATCAAGTTTTGGATTCATTATTTTTACTGTAAATGAGTTATGTTCTTAATATTACCCGAATGCTTAACTGTTTGACTATTTTTATGAATGATTCTACTCAGAAAAGAATTCACAAAAAAATACTATACAAATAATTATTATTTTAATTTTTAATTTAATTAATTTATTACCATATAACTGAACTATAACTTTTTTGAATTACCACCACTTCCAAAAACTAAGTAATAGTTTGTTTTATTATAAAATTGCTAAAAGTGTTCTAAACCATACTATTTAAAAAGATAAAAAAAAATCTTAAAATGAATAACTTTAATATTTTTCATAAAAAGTTTTTTTCAAAACAATGGGATACCTTAAAATAGTTTGAAAATAGTTTAAATAGTTGTAGCATAACCCTATGCCTTGTTTAACATGCAGTTCTGAAAATTCCATAAAGTTGCAAGAGCAATATGACTACATTTTCTTGACATAACATTTTTATGAATACATTAAGAAATTTTTATGGGGCAATAGTTTTCGAAATATGTTAAATATGTTTTCCTACCACAGCATTTTTATAAGCATTTAAATATATTTTCGTGTATCATTAATTTTATAAGTATTACGAAAATTTTCTTGTAAAATGAAAAAAAAGGATGATTTTAGCATATTACTACTAGTTGAAATTATTTTTAACATAAAAATGTTTTCTTTTTCTTCGGGCTGAAATGAGATGTACTGAAGAAATCATTATTTCTGTTATAAAATGGAAAGTAAATAATATTTCACATTAATCAATTTTATTTTTTGATATTTTCAATCGCAAGTAAGAACTTATTATATTACCAACGCACTGTCTTTAATCACAAAGACATTCATTTGTTTAAGTTACTATACAGAATGATAAATAAATTGTTCAAAGATGATAGCTTCAAAATAAATAGGAGTAAAATAATTTAATAACAATATAAATTACATATTGAAATCATTTTACAAATTTATTGCTCGACAATCAATAAAATTTCAAGTTAAATATCATCAGGATTCAAAACTATACGAGTAAAATGAGAACACAGTTATTTATAATACATTGGAGATGCCATTATATTTTTGTAAAATATATTTTTCTCCCTTAAAATCAATAAGTAAAAATACGAATAATCTCATGTTTATTTTATTGTTTTACATTAAGGTTACATAAGAGAGTAAGTCGATATTCGTCATTATCTTGGCATTTTCACGAAATCAAATATGGCCCGCACTTTCCTTTAGAAACTGAGATAGAAGATATAATTTACTTTTGCTTCTCAACAACGTCTTTGATGAATATGTAGATAATTTCTCACACAACTCATACTTTTAACATTTGTAGATATGTACGAGATTCGTAGAGTACGAGCTCATAATCCAAAAATAGTTCTTTCAACATTAGGTACATGCATTTGTATTGCTTATTTCTTAGTCTTCCTTTGACTAAGGCATTCTAACACACACACATGCTCAAGTACACATTCATACACACACACACACACACACACACATATATATATATATATATATATATATAGTTTGGGGATATCTACTTTGCGTTACAAAAATCTTCCATTCCTCGTATGAGTGTACGAAAGATAATGGAAAATGCCACTTGATTCACAAATAATATTCATGACAAAACAAACATAGGTAGAAAGTCTAGGATAGATTAACAAAATAAACAGGAAATACGGTACTTATACATATTAGCGACACAACGGAAACGAAAAACAGCACATGTAAGGATAATCAAAACATTTGTGAAAACAGCAGCATACAAGTTAGGAATACAAAAAAATCTTCGCAATAATACTTCGTACAGACTCCAATAGCTTAAAGGAAATACAGACCACTTCCGGGTAGATTCATTTGGTAATGCTACCAACAATTCATCCACAGACCTAATCATCCATTGCCAAAAAATTTCAACCTATCCCAAATAATTTCTCCAGGCTTCACACATCTCCGTTTTTTCACTGTTTTGGACTGCTGTTACGTCATAGGAAAAATTCAGGAAAAATGAAAATTTCCGTAACTTTCACCTTAACCGAGATATCAGCAATGTTTTAGAGTTTTCTAGAGATATATTTTTTTTCATTAAAATTTCCAAGTTTCAAGCCAAGTCTTTAAAAGTGTCATCAATGATAATGACTCATTGCTTAACTTTCCTTGGTTAACAGATTTGAAATCTCTGTAAAGTTTAATGTGAAAATTCGCTACAAATCGTTACTCCTTCATGATTTTTCTGGAAAAATAAAACAAAATAACTCTAATGAAAACGAATTATATGTGTATACAGATTTGTGTACAGAAGAGAGTGGCAATGTATTACATATATATATATATATAATAAATCAGAAAATGTATAAGTAATACATAAGTCATAAAAGTCATGTCTAGATATAATAAAATGGCTATGAGTTATTAAATGAGATCACTTTCATGAGCCAATTGATACAAACCTGTAGAATTAGCATTCTTCAAAAACGGATTCGAGGTAGGGGAGAAAGAGAATACGATGTTGTAAAACATCAACGGCTTACTACTATAAGATGTTTTGTGGATATTAATGATAAAAAAAAGAACCCTTAAAACGCACATGTGCTGGTTCGTGATTTCGAGGCTGTGATGTCAAGAGACTGGAACGGAGGCAAAGATTGATGTCGAACAAAAAAAAAAAAGAGTTCACGTCACGGCACTTTTGTATCGCAGGTGTATGCGATCCTTCCACCAACATTGCAAGACTTTCGAGAACGCAATATGGATGCTTGTGCTAATGCGTCAAAATCTATGCTAAATCGTGAAATTTAAGAATAGTCAAACTATGTATTGTAGTTGATTGACAGCAGATTGAACATCAAAAATAAAGATATATTAGAATAACTAGTTAATTCTTCACTTTCTAAAATGATTTCGTCTCGTCACGGTATAGGAAATCGCGAACAAACAATCGAGAGTGTAAAGAATTCTGTTTTCCTCATATTGTTCAAAAGGTATCAATTATTTAAAAAATAATATTTTGAATATCTTAAGTTCTAATAATTTTCATCTGATTGGCCTAAGTTTTAATATTTTAATTCTTATTGTGTCAGTTTTTTATGTAAAATTTGGAATTATACAGCTCAAATATTATTTTCTAATTTTTGTTTTTGTTAGATATAATTTTGAATTTTAAGTTTTCCTATAATTTCAACTTTTGTTTAACTAATATTAATAATGGTATTCAATTTCCCGAGGGTGTTTACATATTTCTATATCGATTTCGATAAAGGATTGATTACGCAAATATTTTCTAGACAGTAATATGTTGTATGAAATCAATAATTTTTATCACACTTTCAAATTTATTCTTCTTTAAAACTGGCGTATGTAAAGATGCTTTGAATCAATAGATTAGTTTTTCCTGAGAGGGTAACTTTTTTCTAGGAGAGTGCCGAATAAGCAGCGTTATTATTATGAAAAGATAAATTCCTCATTAATTTCATCTACGAAAAAAGAAAATTGCAACTGAACATTCTAAAAAAAGTGTGTATGGATTCGAGCGTTCTTAAATGAAATGGTTCAAAGAGAAATACGCCTACGTAGAAATTGATTGTAAACATCTGTACAAGCTAAAGGCAATATAATAAACCAAAATTTGTAGCTTAAATAAAGTAAAAAAAATTAACAAAATCATCATCTTTTGATGAGACTTGGGGCTCAAAGCAAGATTTTTACAGAACCCTATATGAAAATCATTCAGAACCAATTCATAGAAATAAATGTTTACCCTTAATGAAAAAGGGAATCACTTAAATGGCTACAACAAAAATCATCTATTTACATTCATTAGAGGTGATCAAACCTGGCTCTAAAAATACAAAATAAATAAATAAAATATTCAATAAATTCTTTTCAAGTACTTACTTTTATATGATGGGAAAATAAATATGAGGAGAGTAGAAAACAATGTAACTCAACAATGCAGTTTAAACAATGTAACGAAACAACAAAAGTGAAAACAATGTAACTAATTTTATCAGAAGAATGTCTCACATTTGACATAAACTGAAAAAATATCATTCCATTGAACTAACATCTTTCAAAGAGGAAAACAACACAAAGCAGTCACAAGCCATAATTCAAAAACTACAATTACATTTTTTGACTATGAAAATTGACTAAGGTACTATATGTATATCATTATAAAATAGCTCTGCAAAGTTTCCTTCCCTATGGACTCTTATGCAATTGATCCGTACAAAAACAAAGTTTTCTAAGCGCAAAATTACCACACAAAAATACCTCTAAACATTGTATGAAAAAACATTCTATCATAAGAAACACGATGCAGATATATAGTTCAGGGAAGAAAACAACTTTTTAAACATTTTTATTTTAAGCAGCAATAAAACGGTCTAGAATTCCTTTTAAAACGTGTTAATACTCACAACATATTTTTAGCTATTTCTTTCTCGGTTGGCTCGAGGTTTTTGAGGATTTCTTTTCTTATTACTGTTTCTATGACTATTTTTGCTTTTCCAAAATTATTTTATTAGTTAAATAATTTACATAAACAAGTGTCCAATAGTTGAGAATAATTCTTCAAAGGCGAAAAAAATATGTATAAATAATGGTGAATTTGTTCGAAATAACTGGTGGAGAATCATATGTTGAATGTGAAATTGTCTTAATATGAAATATTTCAGTCGACGTTTTCACGTTCAAAACACTTGATAAGATAATATGATAACTCGACATAAGCAATTCATACAATTTCATTGCACTTCATGCGCCGAGGGTGATAACGATTAAACAGAACGAATGATGACAGAAAGACAAGTAGATACAAAAGAAAGAACCCTTGGAATGCTCAATTCGGCTGATCAGAAATTGAATTATGAATGTCCCTGCATGTGCAATTTCAGAAATATGACAGAATTTTCAATGTGCGGAAACTATTAACCAACGACCAGTACCAAGTTGGTAAAGGTCCACCATACTAACCGAAATGTCGGAAAATACTAACCGTCTGCCATAACCGTTCCACAAGACCGATAACTGAGCAACGTCAATAGGACAGTTGTGCCAGAGAATTGAGATTAGCACTCACGGTAATCACAAGAGTAAGAGGCTCAAGTAAACCAATTTAAAGGAGTTTTTTTAATGTTAGCCTCTATGAAGATAACCAACAGTTTGCATTTTTCTCACAGCTACACATAAATGCACTCGTTTAAAATGGATTTTAGAACTTCATCAATGGAGTTTGATAGAGTGGGCAAATGAAATATTCAGTGAGAAATTTCGTTTTTTAGACTGAACACTAATTCGTATCGCATAACGATACAAGGAAAATTCAGAACCCGATTTCACCAGGGAAACATCACGGGAAGTCAATGCTTTCCGTCAAGGGGAGTCAATTTGTGGAGTGGCATCATGCTGGATGGTTTGAGGAGTACTCCTTGTGTTTCAGACAAAGTCTGTGACTGGCTAACAAACACAGAGATGAAGTTTTTGAGCCTTATGATCACTTGTTTCGAGGTGCTGTTGGTCCTAGTTACATATCGATTGATGATAATGCCGATTGCCACCATGCGAGCCTGACGACTACCTTAAAACAGAAAATATGCAACGCTTACCATGGATTTTTCACTCTTCTTACCTGAATCATATGAAAAATTTTGGAATATGCTCAAGGGACAACTTGTAACTCTTCACACACAACAAGTTCTATTGCAGATCTGAAAAGTGTTCTTCATCACGTCTGGAGTTCTATGAGATCACAACGCAATTAATCAATCACAGCAGGCATGAGAATTTTTATGCACCGGGCCTTGTTGTGAGGGGTACCCACACACCTTATTTAAGTGCAACATCACCTTTTTATTTCATTTATGTGTCGCTAAAATTCTATCTAATCTTATGCCCACTTTTTTTTCAAACTCTTTCTTTTGCTTATAAAAGTTACAATTGTTGATCTATCATGTTGTTTTCTTAATTTATAACCGCTTTACACTTTTAAATCATATTTACCGCTTTACCAACCTGTATTTCCTTTATTATTCATATAATTAATTACTCATTTGGTTTATTTTTCTTATAAATCTAATTAACTATGTACCAATCATTTAAAATTCCAGGTATTATTATATTGACTGCCTCACAAAGAACAGTTTCTAATACCTATTTGAAAACAAAGCATTGAAAATATATTATTTTTCTTTTAAATTAAATTTCAAAAGCAATGGTTCAACTTAAACATTAGCTTAAGAATTATGATCGAATAATATAACATTTTAGCGTTAGACTTTGTAGTCATTTGAGTTGATATAAGCCGTGCAAATAAATCACATAACCGGATTTCTCTACTTTATGAATTGATGACTTACTACTTAATGAATTCTGTGTACAAATGACTTCTTGGAGTATTAGATACAACCATTGGATTATACTTTTGAGCCAATTATTATAATCGAGAAGAAATAAGGTTTTTTCAATAAATTAGAATTTTTTATTCACTTTTGATTCTTAAATCATCATGACTTGATTGGATGTTACCTAATTAA
>BMAW01113872.1:0-13821 GCA_019974015.1 Nephila pilipes
TGATGATTCCTTCATGGTGTTGTATTTTCTACAAACAGCAGTTTACTTCAGAATCTACGTGCAGTACGAGGGTTGCTATTTATATTTCTGGCCTTGGCAACAGTAAGTGTTGCTAGGCGACCGCAGACGATTTTAATCGAAAGTTTGATATTTTTAAACATAAATTCAGCAAACGATTTACCATTATAGCTTTATTTGTGTTGTTGACAGTAAATTGAAAAGTTCTTCTCTGTCAAAAAATGGAATTGAATCGTGAACATTTTCGTGCCATTATTTTTCATAACTTTCGACGTGGATTGTCAAGACAAGAGTGCTTCGATGAACTTAATTCTTTATACAGCGATAAAGCGCCATCCTACAGCACTGTAAAAAATTGGTATAACGAATTTAATCGTGGTCGATGTTCGATCCAGGACGAATCCCGTGCAGGTCGTCCAAAATCCGTTGTTGTGCCAGAAAAGATCAATGCTGTGCGTGAACTGATAAAGCAAGATCGTCATGTGACATACCGTGAGATAGAGGCGGCTTTGGACATTAGTATGACTAGCATCAATAAAATATTGCATGAACATTTGAGCGTAAAAAAAATTTGTTCGCGTTGGATCCCGCATAATCTGACAAACGCTCAAAAAAAGGCTCGTGTCGATTGGTGCAAGGAAATGTTGGAAAAATACATTCAAGGTACATCAAAGGCTGTGTATAACATCTACACAGGTGACGAATCATGGATCTATGCATATGAGCCGGAAACAAAACAGCAATCAACTGTATGGGTCTTCCAAGATGAGGCAAAACCAACAAAAGTTGTTCGAGGAAGAAGCACATCGAAACAAATGATTACCTGTTTCTTCGGCATTAACGGTCATGTGGCAACAGTGGCGTTAGAGCAACGCAGGACGGTCAATTCTGAATGGTACACGACCATTTGTTTGCCAGAAGTCATCGGAGAAATTCGAAAAAAGCAGAAGAACAGGCGAATCATTCTTCATCATGACAATGCGAGCTCTCACACATCGACTCAAACAAAGGCATTTCTGACGGAGCGAAAGATCGAACTGATGGGTCATCCGCCGTACAGCCCTGATTTGGCACCCAATGACTTCTTCTTATTCCCACACATCAAAAATAAATTACGTGGACAACGATTTTCGACCCTCGAAGAAGCGGTTGATGCATTCAAAACGCATGTTTTGGAGTTACCTCAATCGGACTGGAAAAAGTGCTTTGAAAATTGGTTCAAACGCATGCAAAAGTGTATTGATCATCATGGAGAATATTTTGAAAAACAATAAAACCAATTTCGATCCTACATATTTGTTTTTTCATTATTAGGACAGAAATATAAATAGCAACCCTCGTAAAATATTTATTTCCGTTATGTTGACAAAGTATCCAGTTTATATTTCTTTTTAACATTAAGAATTTCTTTTAAGTTGAATGGCCATATGAGAGTTAATGTAAACATAAATGAATATTATATCTTAAAAGCTTAACATTTCTGCATTTTTTTTTTTATCGATAAACGATATTTTATTGAAAAATGATTTTTTTTTCCACATACGCGGATAGTTGGTTAGACTCCTGGGTCTCTTTAAATCTCCTCGTATATCTTACATAATATTTCATAAGTATAAAAAGTGTACATCCGTCACTTTACGCTTTGATCTTAATATTATTTGTATGTAAAAATTTTTTTAAAAAAAGCTAAAGTGCAATTAAAATAAACTTTCTATTTCTACTTTTCCTTTTGAATCTTTTATATTGGAGCAAAATTAATTACTTTCATAATTAAAAATAAAAATGAAATTCTTGCTACATTGTTGTTACATTTTTCCGAATGTAAACAATTCTTCCTGCCACTACATAGATATTTATACATCATAAAGATACATTAAAACACAAGCACAGGAGTGACGGGTTGATTATTAAATTTTAAGTGCAAGATTAGAAACATTTTACTATTTTTTTTCCTATATCCGTTTATACATAGCACCTATGATGTTTTAAAACCCCTTAACAGCAAGGTTATTTGAAAACGCATAAATGCTTGTTATGAATAACGAAAAATGAATTTTTTGATACTTTTAAATGTTTATAAAATAAAACTCATCTGAAACCTCTCCTTTGTATATTATTTCTT
The DNA here is from genome assembly GCA_019974015.1 of Nephila pilipes. Taxonomy (NCBI): domain Eukaryota; kingdom Metazoa; phylum Arthropoda; class Arachnida; order Araneae; family Nephilidae; genus Nephila; species Nephila pilipes. The sequence goes on from BMAW01113872.1 coordinate 2,141, forward strand.
TGTAACATGCTTAATATATATATATATATATATATATATATATATACATTGTGCTATCATAAGAGAATAAATTGCAAAGTATAATATGAAATAAATTGGTGACAAATACAATACTTTTAAAGGACAAGCAAAGATCTATTAGTCACTAAGGAACAGAATGTCTATGCATCCATTGTTTTCCTAATCCTCTATTTTCTCATTCAAGTAAGCAAGTGATAAGAAACCGAGGCAGAGAAAATAATTAAGAAAGAAATTAGTAGTATTAGACCATCCTTCATTGTTCAGTTGCTTGCATCCATGTTGCTTGGTATTCGGTTTCTCTCCTGTGAATATAAATGTAAATTAATTTGAATTTAAAAAAATACATAGTAAAAAAACCCTAATAAGTAGTTTAAATCGATTCGCACAAAATAATTGATGAAATATACACACAAGAACTTCAGACATCCACATGCATGTCATTTCTCTCTTTTGCTGAATGAATTTTATGAATTGATTCATTGCTTATTAACGTCACAGAAGAAATACGAGGTCTGTTTCGAAAAAGAGCTTGTAATTAGGAACCTTGGTCAAGTTATGATGACGACCCTTTAAATGACACTCCTCTCTCCAGACATTTACAACGAGAGGACTTGGAGCCTCCACAGGTACAACATGTATCAGCCTCGTTACACAACGCGTCTTCAGTGGCTTAAGGACTCAAACACTTTACTTGCCATTGCTTGTACACTGAAGTGACATTCAATTAGAGATAGGTAACATAATGGAAGTATCGTGTCGTTACTTTCGGATTTTTGAGAGAGTGTAAGAGCTGCCAAACTATATATATACCCTCTAAGAAACTGGGAATAGTTACATAATGTGTAAGATGAGATTATAAGCATACAATTAGATTTTTTTTACCAAAAATACTCTTTAATTTACTAGTAATGAAGTATATCATTTATATAAATGTTTTGAAAAAGTTTATGTTATCTCTATACAAGGTGAAAGAAATAAAGTAAAAATTAGTTATTGGTTGACTAGAAGGAGTGTCTACAATTGTTAAATAGTACTATGAAATCGTGATAATATGTCACTCGTTTCTACCTATTACACTATTGTGGGTTTTTGATACATTGTTGATTGACGTCGCTTCAAGAAGAAACATGAGGGCTGTTGGTGAGGATACCCCTAATTTTGAAACATAGTCAGGTGACAAAGACAACATCTGAACTACCATCTACTTCTCCAAGCTTCCACAATGATGGCTCGATATATTAAATGTGCACTAGTCCCCAAATGTTAAGTCCTCGAATGCGGCTAATGTTAAGTGGGATCAGGACAAGATCTTCAGATTCATCAAAAACAGTGCGGGTTCGTGATCATAACCACTTGACTACCGTTACCATGGAAGATTTGATTTGGAACTTCGGAGTCGTCATTTCAGTACTAACCGGTAAGCTTCTAAATCTAAGAAGCACATTATGAATAAGTTGACGATTCAGATGTCTCTTTCTCTTATTCATGTAACACAAAGTATAGATCTTCAAATAGTTGATCATATAATAATCCACTGAGAATTTGATAATAATTACCGTTACATATTTAAAAAAAAGGTGGCTTTTGATCATGAATAGTAAAGAAGTAAAAATCATGCAAATTTATTAAGGCAGAGTTGTTTCGAAGGATGATGATCGTTGAAGACTCAGTCGTATCGAACATTGTGAACTTACTGACCATTGTTTCTGATACCCACCGAACTATATGATAAGTTCAGTTAGGATTGATTTGATGAATGGCTTTAAAAACTGAAAAAAAAAGAAGCAGCGAATGCTTTTTAAAGCATGATGAATGCCCAGCGAAGGGCAAAAGACCATTGACAATTGGAAGCAAATGGCATGGAGCGAGATGTCTGGATTGTAACTTCACCAATTAATCAAGTCCTCGAGTTTATTAAGACAACACACAACAACGAGTAAAATATCATTTATTAACTGCTGATTTCTAAAGCTGTCAAAAATGATACCTAAAGGGGTTAGTTACTCTATGGAAAACGATGGGGCCATAAGCAATCACTGACGAATTTTGAGGTCTGTGGCTGATGACAAAAGGGTTAGAATCCCACTACTATCCTGGATATTTTCACATACATTTTAGCAGATATTCCAACCAATGAAATTGAAATTTGAATGAGCGTTTTATCGATGAAAACACAAATGTCGAAATGCATAGTTAAGAAACGGTCGGCGCATTTCAGTCGGCGTAAATTCAGATCCTATTCTTAGAGTCGCTAATTAATTGTTCCTGAGTTCCTTAAAGCTCCGATTACGATACGCTCCAAAACTCGGGATAGCTGATAATGAGGAAGCATATCCTCTGTTAAGAACTCAGACGATTTTACGGTCATGAGCGTAGCGATTTTGTATTAATTGTAAATTTGTACAATTGGGGATGATTTATATATCAGGAAAGGCTGAAAGTTATCTCCAATGTTTTAAGCCCGAGTATTGATAAAATAATCGTTTTAAGTTGTGGAAACCAGACATTACATTCTAAACATCAATCTTGAGATTATGAAACGACTGTTAAAAGTACTGACGAGGATTTGCTGATGCATAATGGTGCATGTTTTGTGAGTTTACATAACCTAACTGGTTAAAGCAGGCCTCAAACGAAATGAAAAACTGAGGATCCGAAAGTTGTGATTTCAGTTCACTCAGAAACTATCGAGAGAAATCAACATGTGAAGGTTTCTCTAGAGACTTTCACTTATGCCCAACAGTAAATTTGTAAAAATGAAAATGCAGAATGAATATTTTTGATAATGTTTGCACACGAAGACATCTTGCTCACTTGCACTGAGAACCGGCGATGAGTTTTCCTTAGCTTTCCTTCACTTTACTTCAGGGAGATAACAATTTTTTGAATTGTTATGAATCGTTTGAAATACTGACATTGCAAAAACTCCTCTATTCTTGAAATCTCTCACAAACAGCTCCATACACCTTTTCCACTAATTGTGCACTCCACATGAGCACGCACTGTTTAATCACGAGCAACATTTTGATTTGCATTCAATGGGTCACTTAATACGTCTACAAATCTCTCCCACGCAATTATGATAAGATTGGGAAATAACTTGAGCCCGCGCACACATGAGTCAGCAGCCAGTTGTGACGTCGACAGCGGCTTTTTCAAGCATTTTTTGTAAAGGACAGTTATTTTGTTCATTGACAATATTCAATTCTGTATCAGGATTACAAATTGTATTAGCCAATTTCTTTTCCATCTGTTAATATAGATGGTTATATAATGGATACAGTAATTCATTATTATGAAGAAATAATTCAAAATAATTAACTAGGATTACTAAAGAAGCTAATTACCAAAAAACATTTAAGAAATCAATATACCTGAATTGTATTAAACATACAAATAATAGCTATATATATATATATATATATATATATATATATAATGTTATAAATAATAATTTAATAATATTAGTCTCTGAATAATAATTTAGTTTCCTAAATTTTCCCATTTTCTCACTAGAACGTAAAGCGTTCATTCTTATTTCCTGATACCATTCCTTGATAACTTTAATTTATGTAATCACGCGTTCTTAAAATGTGTAATGTCAGATTTTCTCATGAATTGAGATTTGTAGGGATAACATCTACTAGACTTTCTATCAGAAGCTAAAATCCCTAAGAATCTCTACACCTGCTCCACGAGACAAAAGGAAAATTCCCTTGTTTATAATGAAATGCATGGAAAAACTCTTTAATTCACTTCGGCCGTGCAGGTCGACACTGCTCTGCCTATTCTTCTAATGCATATTTTGTAAAACTGTCCGCTCTTCTGATTCTATTGCCGTTTTCGCTTCGGTCTTGTTGGCGGAAGCCGTGCTTCTTTCATCACCTTGTTATTCTCTCTCTTTCAATTGCTATGGAATAAAAGAATTAGTTGGAACTTGGCTGAGACTCATAAAATCTATTTAATAATTTTTCTATATATATATATATATATATATATATATATATATGTTTGTGTGTGTGAGAGAGTATACTTTTCTTTCCAGTCAGCTAATTCTCTCGAGTATAACTTTACGTTCATTTTTTCCTTGTAGACAAAACTCTGGTCGTCTTCCAGAGCGTATTTTTTTTAATTCAATAAATTCAACAGTAATCTCTCTTGAGTCATAATGTAAGCAATCGATCATGCCCATAGAGCCACTTAAATTAAACGATTAAACCGTTTCTTCAATTCGTCTTCGTTAACTATATAAAGAACTTCAGGTGTCAGTTGAGAAGCATTACTATTAAATGCATGATTCAGCAAAGCTTCAGAGGAAGATCTGTACGGGTATGTATTACTTGAATTGGAAAAGGGTCGTTTATTGAGGGAAATAACTGCTTGCAAGTAAAAGGAATTTCAGAAGAGGTTAACAAGACATATCACTGTGTCTTTTTCTATGATTGAATCATCTGCTTTCACTTTTTTTGTTTTTAAGTAAAGTTGCAAGTTAGTAAAATCGAGATACTCTTCACCGCTTCTATAAAGGTGAAATTTAAACTGACCACCGTCAAATACATTGGATTATGCATTCGTGTTTATTTTCATTAAAGAAGAAAGTATGTTGATATATTATTTCCATCAATCCCACTTTCCGTCTAAAAGAATGGATGTGAAAAGTTGAGCTACAAATTTGAAATCTTATTCATTGAAAAATAATGCAGAGAACTATCGGATAGTATTGAAATATAGAAAGACATATTTTTTTGATATTTTGTTAGAATAAAATATTTACAGTATTTTCACATCACTGACTACCTTGTTTTACTTTTTCAGGATATCCAAGGAATTCCATAAAATATTTTAATTTCCCACTTCTTTTAATTTTCTTTAAAATATTTTTGACAGATGAATAACTCGTAAAATTAACCTTTTGAATTTCCTTTTATGGTTTTCTTTCACTCGCATTCTAACTTTTTAGTGTCAAAACCTTAAGAGCTTTTTTCTCACTTTTTAAAGCGATCAATTGAGCTGAAATTTTCTATACACGATTGTTTTGGATGACAATACGAAAATTTATTTTTAATTAATAAAAATTAATTGATTGAAACTAATTATTTAAAGAATTAAATTTTACGCCAGGTTTCTCGCCAAGTTGCCAAAAGATCGCCTAATCCAGTAATTAATCAAGCTACGAATTTTTGCACTTATTTATTTTAGGTGATAAGTTTAATAAACGTCAAATATTAAAAAAAAATATTAAAACTAATTATTGAATAAATTTAATTTGACTCAACGTTCTCTTTTTTCTTAAGATTTAAGGTATAAAAATTATGTTACGCAAAGTGTAAAGTTTGAAAGAAAACCCTTGGTCAAAACAGTCGTTTTCTACCGGTGTTATGTAAAATATTCATTTGATAACCTAAAAATTTAAATCTTTCAGCGTATAAACATTAGGATTTTTTTGGCCATTTAGAGAAATAGTTGAAGGTATTTCTAAATATTCCCAATTAAACAATTTTGATTTTTATCACGCAATGAAAAATGTCTCAGTCGGAGCGAAGGCTGTTTAGAGAAGTAGTTGAAGGTATTTCTAAATATTCCAAATGAAACAATTTTGATTTTTATCACGCAATGAAAAATGTCTCAGTCGGAGCGAAGGCTGTTTATAGAAGTAGTTGAAGATATTTCTTAATATTCCAAATGAAACAATTTTGATTTTTATCTTGATATCCGATTCTTGACAGATCGGACCTTAAGAAACCTCATATTACAGTACTTTCGAGTATTATACTCTGTGAAATATTTCGTCATTTTATACATCAAAGCTCAATGAAAAAGATCGACAGTGCTAGCATTTAATTGTAAAAAGTTGTAGTTGTCGTTCTTAGTTGTAAAAAAGTCATTATATGTCATTTTCTTAAAATAGTTTTGTAAGGTTTAATTTTGATATCTGTTCTCGTCTGTCTTTATGCAACGATAAGATTTTCCATTCTCTAACGTTTTTTTTTTTGGAATACTTTAGTATGCCATGATTCGTTTTTTCTCATAAGGGCTATTGTCCATGAATATTTTGAAAACACATCTATATATGTAGAAAGATATTTATACCCATTGGTATACGGACTTTAGTCTAATTGCAAGTCTAATAGATTTGCTTGAAACTCTTTACTTATTCCTCCCATTATTACCCGATTCTTCTTACAGCTTCATCTTCCGGTTTTACGTAAAGTTTCAGAACATTTAGTTTCTAACCATTGTTTGATATCGTTCGTTTTAAATAGATTTCCTAATGCTCTATATAATGGAAAAGTTCTATATATTTACAGGAATAGTGTTCCAGCATCTGTATACGTGTATTCAATAGACACTATTGTATATGCGCGTTAGCCAATGCATTCAAGCAGTGAAATGACAATGTGCATTTAAATACTTATATACATACAAAAGGAATGTGAACGTAAATTAGAATAAGAAAAAAAATATTTGCTACTTTTTAATTTACATAATATTAGTTCTGTTCATTAAAAAGCGCATAAATCATTTTAATAGACATTTAATTTAATTTATTTATATTAAAGGAAAATAAAACTATAAATCTAAACAAATTTGTGTGGTAAGATAAGAATTTGCTAGCAATTTATTCATTTCATCTAAGTTAACTTGTGAAAAACTTGTGAAAAACCTTTTAGTTTATCCTGCGTATAACATTCCAATAAGAATATTGGAATAGTACTTTCAATTAGATATATTTTTGAAACAATAGAAAGGAGTAAAATTAAAAATAGTTCATAGATATATGAATGAAAGCAAAAATGAAAAAAAAAAAAAAATGGTAGAAAATAATATTTTTGTATAAAAGTTTCTATTATCAATTATAATTAATATGACTTTTTTTTATTTCTCCCATATTCTTAACGTATTTACATAATCCACTCTTCGTGCATTTTTAATAAAGCTTAAAATTGTTGCATTCACTTTTCTATTTGACAACTCCTAAACGAATAATGTAATATGCTTCTATCAAAGCTGTTTCGTTTATTTGTTTGAGTTTTTTGTTTCGTTCCACATCCATTGCATTTGAAAATAGCACATGTTACATGCTGATCATTATTATTGTTACTTTATTAATCATAACTGGAAGCATGAGTTATTTTCCTTTCAAAAATGTAATAAGGAAAATTGTTATTGTGAAATGATTCGATTTTATTGCATATATTGCATATATATATATATATATATATATATTATTCGTATTGGTACGTAGTTCCCACGATCATTAAGCAGCGGGCTTTTATTAGGGATAATCTTTCACAAACACTTTTGATTAACAGTGAATAGAAAACCCCAAAGAGGAGGTCATCGTACATTTAATGCTCAGGATTGGCTCATTTGGGAGGAAAAAAGGCACCTTCTTCATATTTATGGTAAGCTTGTATCTCTCTTGGTAAGGCATTTAAATAAGGGTATAACTGGGACGGACACTCACACAATTTCTTCTTCCACTTACCAGAAACACTTCAAACTCGCTAGACAATGTACTTATTTAACTCACAACATGGAGCGCGAACTAAAACACAGAAAGTGAGTCAAGCCACGGAAAATCATTAGTTTCAGGTATGTCAATTTCAGGTATTAATAGTTAACTTCAATTTTATTGTTTTAATAAATTTAATGAATGCACCAAATTAATGTTTTCTCATTGAGTAAAATTGTGATGACCTACACAAATACATTCTGTTAACTTTATTTTACTTTTATCACAAAATGCTTTATGCATGTTAAATCTTTTGAGGCCCACATTCAATCCGTTGGCATGGTGTGGAAGTTAGGAGAGGGATACCAAATCAGGTGTCCTCATCGTCACTTCACTTAGGCTCAGAAATACGAGGACGTCGCCAATAGCCCCAGTGTTGTTTCTAGTGCTACGTAAAATTGAACAAACCAATTACAAAATTATATTCCAATGCTCCATTCAAATACGACTACTTACCAATTTCAAGTATTTCAACTCTAGCGGTCAACCTGACCTCAGCCTGGTATAAAATCTGGTTCTTCGTCCTTTCTTCTCTCTATCGATGAGATTATTATGACTCTGATTTACGATAGAGCTCTCGACCTAGAAGGACGTATTCGAAACACTCCAGCTCTGACCTCTTCAACATAGAGACGATTACCAACCTAAAAAGTACTTCTTAGTACTTTTTAGTGAGGGTTGGAATCCATTCTAAATCATCTTCTACAACCACCACTACTGAATTCACCACCTTTTTTTTTTTTGACTCGGAACAAACATGGAAATGAATACAGAAATGGAACTGACAATGACACCTATCTCCTCTAATCCCCTTGCCTCTCCCGAAGGAAATTCGCCATGAAAATGGAAGTTCTCAACCTGAAAATAATCAGCCAGACTAATCTATTGGGAAACATCCAAAGATATCCACAATATGAAGAAACCGAGCTTTGCCAGATAGAACGGAACGAACTCTCGATACTCCAAGGAAAAAGGGAACAAATGATATTTCAGTTTGTTGACCCCTGTGAGATCATCGGCTGTCCCCATCACTCATGTAAACTTAATTAGAAACCAAGTTCAAATTAATAACCTATCACCTAAAATAACACCCATCAAGCAAACTAAAAGAAAAGTTGAAAATGGATTCATCTCACCTCCAATAAGAAAAACAGCTAAAATAATCAAAATCAAATTCCTACTCAAAATCTACTTATAACCAGTTATAGATTCCAAAACTTAAACAAAATTAGTAACGATACTTCTGATTCGCACGTTTCGAAGGCGCAACAACCAATCACAGTTCAGATACCAAACGCTCCTTCCCTACCCCCTATCACGCTTAAAATCACCAAAAACTACAGAGAGCAGCTAAAAACGTTAATAGCTCAATTCCCAAACCTACGTACTCGCCTTTCAGGCGAATACATCAAATTTTATACGAATACCGACTTGGAATACAGAAAAATAACTAAAACTTTCCAAAACATCAATTATGAATACTATATAATAAAACCGGTCCTTGAGAGGTCGATTAAAATTTGTATAAAAGGCTTACCTCGAGTTACTACCATCACAGATATTAAAGAAGAATTGAAAGACTTTAGTTTCGAGGTTGAAAAGGTCGCACAGCTGCATAATCGCAGAACTAAACGACCTCTTCCAGTCTTTCTCGTTACATTGCCTAGGACCGAAAAGGCCGCAAAAGAAATATTTGAACTGTACAGAATATGTTATATGGCCATAAAAATAGAAAACTACCGAGGAAGGGGTGTAACTCAATGTTACAATTGTAACAAGTTCCACCACTCCTCAGAAAACTGCAGAATGCAACCTAGATGTCTAAAATGCGGAGAACCGCATTTCACCAAAGATTGTTCAATCAAGGAGAAACAAAACAACCCGTTATGTATCAACTGCGAAACCCACGGCCATATGGCCTCCTGGGCTCACTGTCCATCTTACCCCAAACGTCCTAAAGGTAATACCAACTACAGAAATCCAAAAACTTTCAATAGTAATAAAACTACTGAAAACTACACTTTTGCGCAAACAATTACCAACGCTCCACGTCCCCAGATGGCGTCACCCAAAATGAGCGAATCAGAATATCACGCATAAAATGAGGCCAGATTCTATAAAAAAACAACCTCTTTACAACCCCCCCACAGTACAATAGACAAGGAAACAACCTAGCCCAACCCACTCCCCTACTTTTTATCCTAGCGGATCTCTTAAACAAATTCCCTGGCTTAGCCCAACAGGATCGCGGTTGTAAAAAACAACCAAAAATATACCATCATAGAAGCGCTACTCGACTCAGAAACTTATGTCTAACCAATTTAACATTTGTAATAGTCCCAATATCTTTGGCCTCAGTTTGTGCTCATGGAACACAAACGGAGTTAATACTCGCAACGTGGAGCTACGAGTTTTCGTAGAGAAGCACGCCCCTGATATCTTACTTATGCAAGAAACTAGACTCAGACCAAACAATACCTTCTACCTAGCAAACTATGTTTCATATAGAAATGATAGAAATGCCGATGCTCAACCCTCCGGAGGAACCCTGATTTTAATCAAAAACAATATAGCACACCATCTCTAGACAACAGCACCTCTCCAACATATTGAAGCCACTATTATCACTATCACCCCTCCAAAACACTATACCTTCACTATTGCTTCCATTTATATCCCCGTCCCCTCATCAGACAAAAGACTTTTCACTCTTGATCTTGAAACCATTTTACAAACAAACTCTAATTGTGTGATTTTTGGCGATTTTAATGCCACAAGCAATTACTGGAGTTGCAGGAAAAACTCCACCAGAGGAATACAAATCAAAAACTTCGCAGACAAACTAGACCTTCAAATCGCATTCCCCCCACACCCACCAGATTTGGACACAATTCTACAAACACATTAGACATAGCATTAATTAGAGAATTCCACTACCCATTTGAGATCACTGCAATTCCAGAACTTTCTTCTGACCACAACCCAGTCATCATAAATTTTAATCTCGACATTACAAAAAATGAAGCAAAAACACAACTTAAAACACAGTGGTCAGATTTCACAAAATACTTACAACAAAACATTAGCTACTTCGACTTCACTAACATCACCTCCACAACACAACTAGAAAACAAAATAGACTTTCTTACAAACAAAATAAAGGAATCATGCAATAAAGCCTCCACACCAATTAAAAAATAATAACCACACCTATACTCCACAAAATATTAGTCACCTTATCAAAAATAAAAACAAAATTAGGAAACAATATCAAAAAACATTAAACCCCAACATCAAAAGTCAATTAAATAGAATAACGCAATAATCAAAAAAGAAATCATAACCTTCAAAGATTCTGGAATCAAAGATTATTATCACTCAAAAATTATTAAAAATTATTATTATAAAAATTATTAATGATTATTATTATCACCACAGACAATTCACTTTGGCAAACCACTAAATTTTTCAAAAAGAAAAAACCAAAAATACCTACTCTAACCTCAAATGGCGGTCCAGCTGTCACTGACATACAAAAAGCCAATATTTTAGTAGAGACCCTGACTACAAACTTTCGTGAAAATCCTCGACCCACTGATCTTCTTACTAATATTGATAACGAAGTCTCCACTAAATTAAATGACGTTTTTCTATCCCCCACTAACACCTTCATCGAACCAGCTTGCCCAGATGAAATCATCGAATATATTAAAAAAACAAATCCAAAAAAGGCACCTGGCAAAGATGAAATAACTAACAAAATGCTCAAAAATCTTCCTTCAAAAATTATTTTAATTCTAATATACCTCATTAATAAAATCTTAAAACTCAAATTTTTCCCCAACTCTTGGAAAACCTCTATCATCTTTCCCATCCTCAAACCTTGGAAAAACTCACACTTCCCAGACAGCTACAGACCCATCTCTCTTTTATCAACAATTAGCAAACTTACTGAATCAATAATATTAAATAGACACAAAACTCGCATAGACGAAAACAACTACATAAATCCAAATCAATATGGCTTCGTTAAACAACTATCTACAATTCATCCCCTCCTCAAATTAGCAGAAACTATTTCTTCAGGATTTGAAAAACGTCAATCCACAGGTGTTATCTTCCTTGATATACAAAAAGCTTATGA